>VKOC01024484.1:0-11812 GCA_009364415.1 Spea multiplicata | reverse complement strand
TTCCTATTCACTTTTTAACCCACCATAACAAAGATCCAAAAGATCTTGAATTTATTGGCATAACACAGGTTGGCAAATTTTGGAGAGGGGAGGATTTCATTAAGAAGTTGGGACAACAGGAGATGGAATGGATGTTTAGACTTAAGACCTTGACTCCTAATGGGTTAAACAGTGATTTTGAATTGTGTAATTTTTCTGTAATATGTATTCTTATCTATTTATTTATATTCAGAACATTGTGGAGCTGAGAGGTTGAATTTTTGAATATCAATA
The DNA here is from genome assembly GCA_009364415.1 of Spea multiplicata. NCBI lineage: Eukaryota > Metazoa > Chordata > Amphibia > Anura > Pelobatidae > Spea > Spea multiplicata. The sequence goes on along the minus strand of VKOC01024484.1, from coordinate 11,539 downwards.
GTCTGATTTAAATATGTATTTTTAAATATCTTATATTTTATAAACTTAAGTATATTTGTATCCATTTTATATTTATATTTATTTTATGATTCCTGAGAACCCTGTATATATAACTATATGGAATAACCTATGTGGGGGTTTTATATTCATTTATTGTATGTCATTTTATATATATTTTTAAAGAGAATTTGTATATGTATACAGGACATATACATAGGGGTTAAATCAAACGAATCATAGTGAATACTCACCTGAAACAAATTACTGGCATCAGCTGTTTGATTTCCTCAGCAGCCTTACACCAATTAGGACAGACTGGCTGCTTTATAAACCAGTAGGCAGAGCGTCAAGAGCATGCACCAGATGAAGCGATAAGCGAAACATGTAGTGCGTGTTGACGACATTGGGAGGAGGAGTAGCATCAAGGAAGTGGATCAGTGTGGGAACGCTCGCTGGAAGGGTATCTTTGTATATATTATTTTTGTGTTGCACATATAATTTACTCACTTATTAATTGGGTGCGCAGACACTTGTGTGGTTTTGATTGTGTTTAATTTGGAACATTTTTGGGGAGTTTGTTCCTGTGTCTTTGCAGCACCACTTCACCAGAAGGTGCAATACTTATATTTCATTCGAATATTGCGCTTCACTTTTTTGTATTTTGATTATAAAATTTCAAACTAGCAGATTGAGGTCCGCAGAAACCCAGAGATTTTTACTTTTATTTTTCTATTCCACATCTTGAAGGATTCTTTGGCACCTCTCTATTATAGCTTTGTGTTTTGTTGAAATATTATTAAAAGCTAAGTGTTGTGATCTGATGTAGGATTATTTTTAGTAAAATAATCTTTGGTATTGCAATGGTTAACTAATGGTTAACTTCAGGCAGAACCAAAGAAAACCTTGCCCAGATTTTCTGGGAACTCTGCTAAAGAGCAATAACCTGATAAAGTTTGAAATATAACAGTTAATTAACTGCTGGTAACAATCCCAGAAAACGTGAGAGGGAAGGAATACTCAGTTCAGAGCTTTTTAATTTATTTTTCATTATTCATAAATTAGGATTTTTTTTTAAATAATGTTTGTTTGAAGCCAAAAGTCCGAAGTTTATACACTTCCAATTGCTATATGGAAGACAGCCAAGGGGAATTCCAGTCGTGGCCAAAAAGTCGTGAGAAATGCAAAGAACACATAGCAAGTCCAATAGGTACAAGAACAATAAAAGGAGCTCCCTTATGGGTATTTCAACCCAGAGATAGATTTCTCTTGTTGTTACCTAGTGTGGTGTCAAATTGCATGGTCCTTAATGAGGTTACTATGGAGTAGGAATTATTAATGCAACAACAATTTGTTGTGCTTTGTTGTGCTTGGAAGCCATAGACAAAGCTTGCTGGACTGTGGCCCATAGAGCTGGTAGTTGGAAGACATAATGGTCAACAGCATAAACTTGTTGTAAGGGGTTCACCAAGAGAGCTGTAGAAACTCCCAGATGTATCCTCCTGTTGTCCCTGAAATCACTTCCAGCACCCAGTCAGCATGCACACCTTGGAACCCTGCTATGTATACCCAATAAGCAGACACAATGACCTTGAATTGAGTACAGCAAGAATGAACATTTTATTGTTGTAAAACATAGCCTCATATATCCACAGAACTGCATTAATATTGATAAACAGATACATGTATATAACCCCTATCAGGTGGTCTGTTGTATCAGATAAGCAGTACCCTTCAGAGAAAAGCAGTGGCACAAGGGTGCTATTAAGGGTTCAGCAATAAGTGTAATCAGGAATAGTCCAAACGGTCAAGACGGACAGCAGTCAGTCAAGAAGGGGTCAAGGGCAACAGCAAGCAGAGTAATCCAAGAGATCAGCAAGAAGTCAAATGCCAGGTAATCCAAAAACAACACTGTAGCACAGCAAGGATTGTAGATCTGGAGAATGATTTATCTGGATAAGGCATCAGCTTTATTTTTTAACAAAGGCTATAGGAGATGATGCAGTTCAACCTACGGAGAAACCGGGACCATCTGGCTTGTCTAAAGTTCCACCTTTTTGACTTGTTGAGGTAGTTTTTTGGAGAGCCAAATGATATGCAAGAGTTCTCAATTGCTTACATCTTAATTCGATTCGGTAGAGGAAAACGTCTTGGAAAATAAAGTACAAGAATAAAGTCTGCCACTCAAGTCTCTGTTGAGACAGGACATCTTTTACCTCAATCTCAGAGGCATCAACCTCAACCACGAAATTTTAGATACATGTGGATGTATTAATACTAGAGCTGAAGAAAAGGCCAGTTTGAGTGTCTGAAAGGTCTAGACTACTTCCTCACATCTTTCCTAGTCATGGCAGTAAGGGGAGCAAAAATCTTGGAGATAATAATAACCCCAGGAGCAAGAGGCTGGGGCCAATCAGATATAATCGATAGTTTCACAGGATCTATTTTAAAACTAGAGGTGGAAATTATATATCCCAGGAAGGATATTCTGGGTACTTCAAACTCACACTTTTCAACCTTGGCACATTGATCATTCTACCCGAGGCATTGAAGGACATATTTTCAGTGAGAAACCAGGTTAATATTCCAATATATCAGGTAGACTATGAAACATAGGAGGGCAGCATCATGGAACACAGAGGGGGCATTGCAAAGACAAAGGGTATCATGGTGCATTCATAATGGTCCATGCAATTGTTGAAGGATGTGCTCCATTCATCTCCCTGCCTGATGCTGATTAAATGATATGCCCTATGAGATCCAATTTAGAAAAAAACAGTACAGCCAAGAAGACGATCAAACAATTGATTGAATGAGCGGTGAAGGATATTTATTCTTGACAATAATGAAGTTGAGTACCCAGTAATCAATACAGCGTCTCAGACCTACATCTTTCTTGAAGATAATGCAAAATCGTGCTCCGGCTGGGGAGGTAGATTCAAGAACAAAACAGCTTTAAAAATGTTTCCTTAATTTATCCTTCAAACGCTAGCCCAAAACGATAAGGCAATGACATTGAACAACATGGATTTATGATGAAGTATGCCCACACTGATGAGGAAAGGGTTGGTTTTCCCTAGATGCTAACAACAGGGTGCAACAGACGACATCAACAGCAGCAAAAGTAATAGGAGATACAACAGTGAGAAACTATTTTCCTGTTAACAACTGAAATATCAATGAAGGAGCTTGCAGCATCAGAATCGAGTATAACAGAGGTTAATATAGATATTTGATTCCATTCAAAGAGAAAAAATTCTTTACATTTGTTGGGAAGATCTCTGCTGGATAACTTATCTTTTAACCGTTCAGACAGGCCATCATATAAAGACCTCCAGAAGAGGCTTCAAATTGCTTGAGCGTTAAAATGCATTAGAGTCACATTGATTTAGTTCTTTAGTAAGCAATATAGCCTTGAAAACATTGATAGGACTCTCCAAACGTGTGGTACTTTCACACAATGGCGCCTAAGCAATATATGGCCACATAGCATGATGGATCCCCCAATATTTAGGCCTTAGATAGGTGCTTTTTTTAATGGTAATTTCAAATACTGCTAAGACAATCAAAATTAAGAAACCTAAAATGGATGGATTATTAACACATTACCAACACTTAAATGAAAACATATGATCCAAACATAGAAACAATGCGTAGACCAGACAGATACAGAAGTAGGTATCTGGCATATATATATATAATAATAATATATATATATATATATATATATATATGCAGTTACAGAATCATGAAACCAATATGAAGAGTCAAAAGATATAAATAGATGTAAAGATATACAAAGAGAAAACATAAGTAGAAATATAAATACATATTAGTAATACAGACTTGTATATAATGCATTAAATGAAAATAAATAAATCCTATGAATTCTTACAGTAATAAATAATAAATCAAGATATGTGATAATCCAGTAACAAAAATAGAATCAGAACCATTCATGAAATGGAAAAAAATATATACAGCATAAATCAAGATATGTAGTAATCCAGTAACAGAACCATTCAAAAAGTATAATTAAATCTAGCATTTGTAAATTCATACAATAATAAATAGAATACAAATCATAATGTACAATACAAAATGAAATCAAAACCATGATCAATTAGCCATCAAATTCAAGTTAACAATATCATCATACATGTATCACGATAATCATGGAGAAAAAAAAAATATACAGTGGGGCAAAAAAGTATTTAGTCAGCCACCAATTGTGCAAGCTTTCCCACTTACAAAGATGAGAGAGGCCTGTAATTTTCACCATAGGTACACTTCAACTATGAGAGACAGAATGAGACAACAAAGTCCATAAATCACATTGTCTGATTTTTAAAGAATTTAAAGAATTTGGTCAATAACAAAAGTTCATATCAATACTTTGTTATATACCCTTTATTGGCAATGACAGAGGTCAAACGTTTTCTGCGCACTTTTGCTGGTATTTTGGACCATTCCTCCATGCAGATCTCCTCTAGAGCAGTGACGTTTTGGGGCTGTTGCTGGGCAACACTGACTTTCAACTCCCTCCAAAGGTTTTCCTATGGGGTTGAGATCTGGAGACTGGCTAGATGTCAGGACCCGGGCGAGCAGGTCTGGTAGGAGTCCATGTGCAGGGGATACGGGGGACTCTGTCTGTACCCCTTTATGCATGGTGACAGAGAGATAGGTACAGACGGAGTAGCAGAACTGGAAAGGACGAGAGACGGGAGCCGAGGCAGAGAGACGGGAGCCGAGGCAGAGAGACGGGAGCCGGGGCAGAGAGACGGGAGCCGGGGCAGAGAGACGGGAGCCGGGGCAGAGAGACGGGAGCCGGGGCAGAGGGATGAGCGGGGCCGGGGCAGAAGATGACGGGAGCCGGGCAGAGAGACAGGAGCCGGGGCAGAGAGACAGGAGCTGAGGCAGAGAGACAGGAGCTGAGGCTAGAGAGACGGGAGCTGGAGGCAGGTGACAGGCTCGGGAGCTGCAGGCAGGAGACGGGGAGTGAGGCAGGTGACAGGCTCGGATCAGCTGAGCAGAGAGATGGAGCTGAGGGCAAGGTATCATGGGCTCGGGAGCTGAGGAAGAGAGTTGGGAGCTGAGGGGCAGGTACAGGCTCGGGAGCTGAGGCAGAGAGACGGGTGCAGATACAGGTACAGGCTCGGGTGCAGATACAGGTACAGGCTCGGGTGCAGATACAGGTACAGGCGGGGCCCACTGGCAGGGCGGACGGGAACGGAGGCCCACTGGCAGAGCGGACGGGAACGGAGGCCCACTGGCAGAGCGGACGGGAACGGGCACAGGCAGGAATGGGCACAGGTTTAGGCAGGAATGGGCACAGGTTTAGGCAGGAACGGGCATAGGCACGGGTTCAGGCACAGGCATGGGTTCAGAAACAAGCTCAGGTACAGGAAGCGGCTCAGAGCAAAGCAGTCCTTCAACGTCAATGCCAAAGCCCCGACTGAAGGGCAGGGCAGGGCAGGTCTTATAAAGGCAGGCTTCACTCAGGCAAATGAGGCGCAGCTGTACCTGATGATGAGCTCCAGAGCACTCCAGAGGGAGGAGGGTGGCCACTAGAGGTAAAAGATGGAAGAACCACCTGTATGATATAGCCAGGGTTCAGGCAGCAGAGAGTGGACCCTGACACTAGGCCACTCCAGGACCTTGAAATGCTTCTTACGAAGTCACTCCTTCGTTGCCTGGATGGTCTGTTTGGGATCATTGTCATGCTGAAAGACCCAGCCACGTTTCTTCTTCAATGCCCTTGCCTGGGATGGAAGGAGGTTTTACCTCAAAGTCTCACGATACATGGCCCCATTTAATTCTTTCCTTTCCCACGATCAATCGTCCCTGGTCGCCCGCCCCCCTTTTGCAGAAAACAGGCATTCTTTCTCCTCCAAACACGACGAGTTGAGTTTCTACCAAAAAGTTCTACCTTGGTTTCATCTGACCATATGACATTCGCCCAATCCTCTTCTGGATCATCCAAATGCTCTCTAGCAAACTTCAGACGGGCCCGGACATGTACGGGGACACGTCTGGCACTGCATGATTTGAGTTATTTTTATGTTTGGATCATATGTTTTCATTTAAGTGTAGGTGAGGTGTTCAGGTGTTAATAATCCAACCATTTAAATTTCTTAATTTTTATTTGCTTAGTAGTATTTTAAATACTCATTCTTTTTGTCTATGATTAAGCCCGCTGGGGCGAAACGCGTAAGACGAGGATTCTGGTGTTTTCCTCGTGTAGCTCCTCAAGAGGATCAAAAAAGCTTTTTGATTTTACACTCACTTGGATACATCTCTGTTATTGCCTTTCGGAGTGTGCCGCAGATATCTGCTCACGCAGTCGCGTCTTATCTTTTACCCAATTTTCAATCTAACTACATACATTTGCCCTTATAACAAACGGTAACTCAAGGTTTCATAGCAGGGGTTGTTATCTTCCATTGATTTAAGGACAGTAACCTGCTGCCTTTCAAGAGACTTTCATTTGTCTGCCAACCCAATGTCCCAGTCAGGGGAAGTCCAGTGGCCTCTGAGTGGGCTGTTACATGCATTTTACCACCAGGTTGGGCCACGGTTCAAGGTCTCCCAAGTTTACCTTCTGTCTAGTCTGTTTTTTCAGTCTTAGCTGAACTGAGAGTACCCTTCACCACAGGCTTGATCCTCTTGTACATTTCTACTCCACAAGTGGTCCTGCACCAAGGGTCCACCTCGTAGCCATTAAAAACCATTTTGTACAGTAACTTTTTGTGTGGAACCGTATCAAATACCTTAGCAAGTTCTAATTCCACTGTAAGACCTAGACCTATATTCTACTGACTCACTAAATGCTATGAAGTTTGTTTTCACAAGACTTGTGACTTAAGCGACTGTTTTTCTATGATCTACGATCACTTTCTTTGCTTAAGCTGTGTTGCTGTAATGCCTCGATGTCAAGGCATTCAACAACACTGAGATCAGTATCAGGGGCCCCATGCAGACGCCCATTTGAAAAGAGTTTAGGAGGCGATCGTGGATTCAATGGTGTCACTGAAATGCCTCAATAGCGAGGCATTCAACGACACTGAGCATCCACCCCAGGACGCACTGACTGCTCTGGAAAGTGGTCACAAGTGCCACAGCAAGAAATTGTGCCTCTCACAAGATAGTGGTGCTGAACACATATTGGCCAGTTTCCACAGCTCTCATTATTTTCCAGTTTACCTAAATCATTTGGCTTATCCCTTCAGGAACATCAACCCTATTGCAAATCTTTAAGTCATCAGCAAAAAGACATACCTTACCATGAAAACCTTCTGCAATATCACAAATACATTTTGGTCCAAGTATAGACCCCTAAGGTACCCCACTGGTAACAAGACCTAGCTCCAAATATACTCCATTGATTAGATTAGTTTGGCATGATCTTCCTGAGGTAAACCCATGTTTTTGATCTTGAAGGTAATGTGTCTTTAGATGTTCGACAATCATATCCTTTAACATAGTTTCCATTAATTTCCCCACTACAGATGTTAGACCTAGTGGCCTGTAGTTGCTCCATACTGCCTTTTTGTGAATGGGCACATCATTCGCTAATGTCCAATCTTTTGGGAGTACTCCCGTTAACTATGATTCCTTAAATACATTCATAAACCGTTTTGCTAAAACACCAAAGCTCTTTTAATAACTTGAGGTGTATCCAATCAGGCCCTATCAACTTATAGTAGAAGTAGAACCTCCGCCTTGACAAAACTGATATGTATGAAATATGTCACTTTCCTTCATTTTCATCTGTAAAAACTGAACAGAAATATTTGAGGCAGTCAGTTAGAACTTTATCCTCTTCTACATACCTTCCTTTTGTTTTCACATTTATATATCTAAAAATACATTTTATCTCTCTTTTTTGTTTTACCTAACTGGGCCATTCTGTTTTCTGCATGTGCTTTGGCAGTTCTGCCTAATCTTATAGATCTGTCTATCTTCCTCACTTTTGCTATTTACTAAATGCTAACTTCCATTTTTTTACCATTCTGGTCACTTCTGCAGATACCACAGTGGTTTCTTTACTTTTTGGTTTTACTGACCAGCCTAATAGAATTTTCTGTAACTTTCAGTAATTCAACTTTTAAATAATCCAATTTCTCTATTTAAATGGCCCGGGTCTTATAGTAACTCCTTTATACATATTCTCATTTTAGAAAAGTCAGCTTTTATAAAATCTAAAACTTTTGTTTGTGTGTGGTGTGACTCAGTCACTGTTCGTATATAAAACCACACAGACTGATGATCACTAGATCCCAAACGTTCACCTATAGTAATATTTGTTAACAAATCTCCATTTGTGAACACAATCTAATATGGCCTCATGAGCTGGCTCCTCAACTACTTGTTTTAACGATAATCCCAGTAAGGAGTTAGAATATCTGCACTACGGGCACACCCAGGTACTGGTTTTCCAGTTTGCATCAGGAGGATTAAAGTCACTCATGATTATAACTTTCCCCTTCACGTCATTTTAGCCATTTCATCAATTAGTAGATTATCTAGCTCTTCTACTTGTCTAAAGGGTCTATAAATTACACCTACATGAGTTATGCACCTACTGTACATTTACCAAATTTTAATGTAACCCACACTGACTATGTTCTCCTCACCAATTTGTGTTTTTATGTTATTTTTCACATATAGGGCCACCCCTCACCCTTTCTTGCCCTTCCTGTCTTTTCTATGTCCCAGTCATTTTTTTCATTATACCATGTCTTAGTAACAGCCACTAAATAAGCATTCTTAGTTGTCACTACTGTCACAAGTTCATGGAGCTTATTCCCTAAACTGCAAGCATTTGTAGACATGATCTTAAGCTTGTCAATTAACACACATGCTACAGGTGCCTTCTGTCTCATTATGGGGACAAAATAAACGAGGGTAAGTCGATAAGTTTCAGCTCTTTTTTAACTACCATATTTGCTTGATTATAAGATGACCCCCCCCCCAAAATTTGAATATTAATTTAGTAAAAAAGAAAAAGCCTCTGCCTCCCAGATATGCCTTATACACCTATATGCCACCCCACAGATATGCCGCTCTGCTCCCAGATATGCCTTATACACCTATATGCCACTCTGCCTTCCCTGACATGCCTTTTAACTCCCTAAATGCACTCTGCCTCCAGAAAACCATTAACCCCCCCCCCCGACTTACCAGTGCATCCCTTTACTTGTGGTCCGTGCTTCAGACTTCCTGAAGTCTAGTGCGGCAGCCGGTAGAGGTCTGTGCGATGCAGACCTCTGCTGCTGCTGGCCAGTACTTCCACCGGGGCTTCTATGACGGCGCACCGACATCACATGACCTTCCGGTGCTCCACCATAGAAGCCCGGCGGAAGTGCCGACAGTATCGGAGGTTGTCTGCGCGCATTCCGCAAACGTTAACCAGGTGTATCGAAGAATGTAATTCACTTTGAAACCAATAGAAAAATTCTGTTTCGCTGGTATTATGTCCCGACTGCGCTGGCGTCCATATTTCCGACGGTGTCCCCGCTGTGTTGGTGTCAATGTGGTGTCTGGGGCTCGATGGCACATATCTGGTGGGAGTGTCCTGCACTGCGCAGTTATTGGAACAACATTTTTTATCTTAGTGCAAACCTTCTCTCTATTGAGCTTCCGAGGTCTATTGAACTAGCATTTCTCAACATGTTTCCGGACGACCTCTCTGGTCCTCATCATAAACTGCTGGCTCACGTTCTTATTGCTGCAAAGATCAGTATTGCCAAGAAGTGGAAGTCTTTATCTCCCCCCTCTATTCATGATGTCCTCTACTCCCTTGCTATGACCTGCCAATATGAGAAGCCCATTTTGCCGCCAACACACCGCATATCTTTGAGGAGACTTGGGATTGCTGGATCCAGTTTTATCAGAATCAATTTGGACTTACCCCTTTGGGCTTTATGTTAGGCTCACTACGCACACCGCGGTTCCTAAAGGCCACTGCAGCCTCATAGCCCCGCTGTGTCAGCTGTTGGTTTGGGCCTCGTTCTCTCATGTTTGCCCTCGTCCCCTTCCCCTGTCTCCCCCCGGTCTTGTTCTTTCCTTGTGTGTGTCCTTGTCTTCTCTCTGAATTGTCTGGTGTTCTTTCGTGTTTCTGTGTCTATACTTCACTTTGTTTTTTATTTTTATTTACATGTGTCATTATGTAATATATACTGAATGCATTATTGGAATCCTGTTCCATTTGCTCTGGTTTTTATTTTTATTGTTATCTCTGCAATCTCTGTACCCATTGTTTATATTTTCTTTGTGTGGTCTATTGTAAACCCAATAAACTTTAAGTGTAAAAAAAAATAAAAAAACATGCTTAATAGATTCGACTATTTGTCCTGAGTTTAGAAATACCCAATGTTTTTTTGCTTTTTTTCTGCACGTTATGGGGCAATAATTACAAGTAGCGTATTGCTATTTCAAAACCATTTTTTCCCCCATATCTGGTCATTCTGCCCCATGTGCTATTTCGAGTATCTTTGAAGCCGGCCAATGCAATTTACCCAATCAAACCATATATTTTTTACAACTAGACACCCAGGGTATTTCAAATGCTGTTATTTTAACCCAATTTTCCCCAATAGGTCTTAGCAACTCTCTTGAGTACAATGATAACCCCCATGCATCAGTGGCGAATTATCTTTATATCTTACCATTTTATTTTATTTTTAAAACCTATTTTACTAATCACATTGTGATTAGAAAGCTGGACTCTTGCATGGTTGAATGCAGTACCTGTATTCAACTTGCAGTGGGAGCCTTGTTTATTTTTTTAAAGGACGCGGCAATCTCTCCCAGTGGCGCTTGTCACTGCTCTCCGGACCATTCACAGCACCTTCAAGGGTGGGTTTTTCAGTTTTCAATTTAGCCATTTTAATTGTCTTTTTGCCAGCATCTTTGTATTTTATAAATGTAGCTAATATTTGAATGCCATTTTCTTGTTTGTTTTTTTATTTCCTATCTTGTGTCACTGGTAGGCCACATTGGTTTAAATTTGCGACTTTTGTTTTTGTTTCTCAAAGGTATAAGTTGATGCGTATAATTTCATAATGTGTGCTTAACCCCTTAAGGACCAGGCTGTTTTAACACTTTTGCGGTGCTTGTGTTTAGCTGTAATTTTCTCCTCACCCCTTTAGTATACTCACGCAATTTATATATTGTATTTTTTTCAGGACAACAAGGGCTTTATTCAGGTACCATGTGTTGATCATATCATCAAATTTCTTACCGTATTTGCTCGATAATAAGACGAGGTTTTTTCAGAGCAAATGCTCTAAAAAATACCCCTCGTCTTATAATTGGGGTCGTCTCAAATAGGTCTGACTATGAGACGACTAAGATCCAGATCCCCGCAGCTGCACACTTACTGCACAGACCTTCCCCGGCTGTCAGAGATCAGAGTTCCCGGCACCGGTGCGGGGAACTCTGACAGCCAGGGAAGGTCTGCGCGATGGACGCAGACAACCCCCGCTGCTAGCCACACCTCCTTCCAGCTGCAGCGTAAGTTGTCTACACAAATCGCGTA
>VKOC01024480.1:0-12554 GCA_009364415.1 Spea multiplicata | reverse complement strand
GTGTATATGTGTACGTCTGTATGGGCAGTGTATATGTGTACGTCTTTATGGGCAGTGTATATGTGTGTATATAAGGAGTGTATTTGTCTTATAGTGTATACGTCTTTGTAAGTATGTGCAAAAGCAGTGTATATTTATGGGGAGGCGTGTGTGTGTGTGAGCAGTTTATGTATGTTTGGGCAGGCGTGTATAAGAGTAGTGCATATGTGTGAGTACTGGCAAGTGTGTATGTGCAGGCAATTGCAGTGTATATGTGTTTTTGTGGGCGGGCATGCGTAAGAGCAGTGCATATGTGTGTATGAGCAGGCATGTCGTACTTAAAGGGAAGAGAATGATTCCCTGTAACACATGTGTAACTCAGGGGCGCCTAGAGTTAAATCCAGGCCTATTTCTGGTTAAAATGAGTGTGTGTGTCACTGTATGTCACAGCATTCGGACACAAGAGAATATTTCGGGGTGCTACTTGGTCTAGGGCATCACTAATACAAAGCACCACGTGTTAATCTAGGGGTAGGCAGTGTAAGTGAAGGATGTGTTTGTGTGCGTGTCTGGGTGTTATAGCGTATGTTTGTGGGTATGTTATTGTGCACATCTGTTTTTGTGGGTATGTTAGTCTGTGTTAGTCTGTTTCCAGGTGTGTTATGGTGGGCATGTGTCTAGGTATATTAGGGTGGGAATGTTTTAGGGTGTATTATTGTGTGTGTGTATGTGTGTGTATGTTAGGGTGTGCATGTGTGTGTATGTTATTCAAGTGTTTAAGTGTGTGGATATGTTCCTGTGTGCATGACGTGTTAGGAGTCTCCGATGGTTCTTTCAATACATCATAGTAGTCTCTGTGGCCGGGTCCATCTGTGGTTGTAAGATTTTTCTGTTTCTGTGGGAATTTTCTCCCATTCATCCAGTAGAACGTTTTATGAGCTGAAGGTGATATACCAAGACATTTTGGACAGCACTATGCTTCTAACTTTGTGGGAACAGTTTTGGGGAAGGTCCTTTTCTATTCCATCACGACTGTACCCCAGTGTACAAAACAAGGTCCATAAAGGCATGGTTGCAAAAATTCCCCACAGAAACTCTCCAAAATCTTGTGGAAATCGTTCCCAGAAGAGTGAAAGCCGTTATAGCGGCAAAGGGGGCCAACTTCATATTAATGTCTATGTATTTATAATGTGATGTCATAAAGTCCCTGTTGGTGAAATGGTCAGGTATACCCTACCAGAAAAAATGCTATCCCCCCCAGATTTTTAGGGGTTCCTACGCCCATGCCACAATGTGATTAGTAAAAAAATAATACAAAAAGAAAGAAGAGAAAAAAAGTAAACGAAATAGTAAGAATAATTTCCCAACTGATGTCACAATCAGGGGAACCTTCAAAGTTCCAAAAGGATGTAAAAATTAAAATAAAAAAGGCAAAAAAAAAATATATTATATATAAAAAATATTTTTATGAGCAGTCCTAAATTAGAGCTTTAGCCATAAAACAATTCTCGCATGGAAAGGGTTAAAATACTGGCATGTTAAATGTATGATTTAATATGTAGGTGCTAATTCACGAGATGGGGCTGGCTGGGCGGTGGGAAAAATATACAATGTGGGGCTAGCTGGGGGCAATACACAAGGGTGTGGGCGCATTAGGGTAACTGAATTGGCCATGTTTTCCAGGACATATATAGCTTTTACTGCTGACCAGCCCAGATAACATACTGCCCTGTAGTATGGGGGATGTATAGACTCATGGACTAACTAGCTCCGTCCCCGGCATCGGGGACGGAGGTCTGGAGCTGGGAGTCTTGCTTGCTAGCACTGGGAGATCCTCCAGTGCTACTGGGTCACGGGCTGGGAGGCGGAGCCTGTGATTTTCGCGACGGTTTTAAATACCCCAGATATGCTTTGTTTGGTACCCTGTTGTGTTCTTTGTTGCTGTTGATTCCTGACGTTTGTTCTCTGAGTATCTCTGCATTTTTGACCCTTTGCCTGCCTGACCATTCTTTGCCTGACGATTCTGTACCGTATCCTGTGACTTCTGGTTTCCAGTTCCCGGCTTGTCGTACTACCCACTCCGTTGCTGACCCGGCTTGTCATTCTTCCCGCTCCGTTGCTGACCCGGCTTGTTGGACTTCCCGCCTTCATGTTTTGACCCGGCTTCTCTGACCATCCTGTGCGTTATTGTTTGGCGTGGCTGTATTGGCTCCTGGCTTCTGCGTCCGCTGTTCATACCCTTGCATCCAACTCATTCCTATTATTATTATCCGCTTACACCTGGCCTCCTCACTGTTGGGATCATCTAAGTCCCAGCTCCTTGTCACTAAGAGTTTTCTTTGGTGGTTGGGTTCTGGGCAGAACAACTCCTGCGGTGTGCGCTATCGTGTAAGCGGTCGTGACAATTGTAGCTTAGCCTGTCTGGTGGGTGTCTGAGCCTGCCCTGGTGTGTGTGTCTTGGTGTCAGTGTGACAGGGCCTGGTGTGTGTGTGCTTGGGTGTTGGTGTGGCAGAGCCTCTCTTGGTGGGTGTGTTTGTGTATCGGTGTGGCAGAACCTGTCCTGGTGTAGTGTGTTTGGGGTGTCAGTGTGGCCATGAGCCCCGTCCTGGCTGTTGTTTGGGTGTCAGTTGGCAGAGCCTGTCCTGGTGTGTGTGTGTTTTGGGTGTCGGTGCAGAGCCTTGTCTGGGTGTGTGTGTGTGTGTGTTTGCTATGGGTTGTTGGTGTGGCAGAGCTGTATTTGGGTGTTGTTGTGTTTGGTGCGGTTGGCAGAGCCTGTCCTGGTGGTGGTTTGGTGTGTTGGTGTGGCAGAGCCTGTACTGGTGTGTGTGTTTGGGTGTCAGTGTGGAAATGGGCCACTTGACTAGACTTGCCCCCCAGGCCGTAGGCTGCCACCCTCCCCTGCATTCAGATGTTCGTTAGCAAACTTCAGACGTGCCTGTACATGTGCTTTCTTGAGCAGGGGGATCTTGCGGGCGTTGCAGTATTTCAGTACTTCACGGCGTAGTGTTTTCTTGGTGACTATGGTCCCAGCTGCTCCTCCCTTGTAGTTCTGGGCTGATTCCTCACCGTTCTTCTCACGTACATATACCCCGAAACTTGAAAAGCCGCAACTTCACCCTGAGTGATACCGAATGGGAAGGCCCAAAAGGGACACCAAGGGCAGAAGAGATATTGAGCAGCCAGAAGGCAGGGTATAGGCAATAAATATCGGCCGCCTCTGAGGAGTAGATGGCTGTAGCATAGACAGTGGAGGTAGCACCGGATCTGCAAAACGGAGTGTACAAATCAAGCCAGGATTCGGTACATGGAGGAGTTAATCATACAAGCCAGGATTCGGTACATGGAGAAGTTAATCATACACGCCAGGATTCGGTACACGGAGGAGTAATCAGAGTAGGAGCTACTTGCAGCACGTCAGACACAAAGACCACACAAGGGTAAAGTGCAGCAGACCAGCAGGACTTTTAAATTTGGCCCACACCAAGCCACGCCCCCGGAGCTACACTGGAGATTGCCCAAGCAGGAACGCCCCCAGTCATCTCCCAGCCTGCCCGCGCCCCCTCCTATGACTCACATGCTTGGAGACATGTGGGGAGAAGCAGCTACACTAAGTCTGCTGCTTTGCCGCGAATGCGAGGAACGGTGTCGGGACAAGGCTTAACCGGAGAGGTAAGTTGTGACAGTTCTCGTGATCATTGACACTCCACAAGGTGAGATCTTGCATGGAGATCCAGACCGAGGGACATTGACAGTTATTTTGTGTTTCTTCCATTTGCGAATAATCGCACCAACTGTTGTCACCTTCTCACAAATCTGCTTGGCGGTGGTCTTGTAGCCCATTCCAGCCTTCTGTAAGTCTACAATCTTGTCCCTGACATCCTTGGACAGCTCTTTGATCTTGGCCATGGTGGAGAGTTTGGAATCTGATTGATTGCTTCTGTGGACAGGTGTATTTTATATAGGTAACAGGCTGAGATTAGGAGCACTCCCTTTAAGAGAGTGCTCCTAATCTCAGCTCCTTACCTGTATAAAAGACACCTGGGAGCCAGACATCTTGCTGATTCATAGGGGATTGAATACATATTTTTGTAAAGCAATTTTTATTTTGTCAATAGAAAAGATGACTTCCAGAGAAACGCAAATACAGACAAAACATGACATCGTAGGTACAGTGTACATATCAGGACAACTCAGATGATCACATTGTAGGGGATGATGTAAATAGGCTGTAATACAATAATAGACCCGTGCCTTGACGCCCGAGTAACGAGGGCCCAGAAAGGCGCACATTGAGCGCACAGAATGTCAGCGCTGGTGAGTCTGGAGCAGGTGTAAGTATCAAAAATCATCTCCAGAAAGAAATCCAGAGAAAAGAAGAGAGAGTCAGGAGACAAAAGATAAGTACCGAAAAAAGGAGAGGGGGAGAGAAGAGAAAAAAAAAAAAGGAAAAGGAGATAGAACACAGTCGGAAACCTCAGAGCCTCAGCAGCCATAGGTCAGATCCACGAGATTGTTGCAGGTGACATCCCAAACTTCTCCATCCACGGCCCCCAGGTGAGAAGAAAAATATGGGACTTGTCATGCAGGTAAGCCGTAATTTTTTCCATCTTCAGCATATACCAAATTTTAGCTTCAACGACGTGCAGCTCAGGAGTGCCAGATTTCCACACTTGGCCAATAGCAAGACGGACCGCCGTACAAACACGAAATATAAGACGATGTGCTGGTTTAGTCAGAGCATCCGAAGGATAGCATCTACAGAGAAGAGGCGACCATGGCTCGGGTCGGAGGGATTCCCCAAGTGCATCGCTCAGCAAGCTGAAGAAATGGGCCCATATCGGCACAAGCTTGCGACAGGTCCACCAAATGTGTAGTGGGGTCCCTGCCTCTTCACAGCCACGGAAACAGAGAGGAGAATGCGTGCAGGCGTGAAGGAGTAAGATGCCAGCGAGACAACACCTTAAAGCAGTTCTCCTGGACAAGGGTGCAGGCGGTGACTCTCCAAATGTTCTCATAAATTTCCCCCCAATCGGAGGAATCGAGGGTTTGATCCAGGTCGGTCTCCCATTGGCTTTCAAAAGAGGGTGAGGACGGGTATTTCACTCCCAAGGTATGGTTGTATAGTAGGGAGATCGCCCCACCGATTTTATGGGAACGTACACATACATGTTCATAAAAGGTAGGAACATAATCCGGGAAGCGCTTGAGAAACAGAAGGAGAAAATGAGAAATCTGGTGGTACCGAAAAGTTTCAGACGTAGGGATGTTGTGTAATGATGTTAGTTGCTGGAAGGAGTAGGGTCGATTGTTCAGGAGCAGATCTCCCACTGTAACTAGTCCCTTGTCGACCCACCACTGGAACGGACGAATCTGAAGACCTGCTGGTTTATCCAGGGTAGGGAGCCACATAAGCCACCGGAGATTCGCCCCAGAGGAGAGATCAGACTCCAGCTGAACCCAGCACGCAGGTGATGGGCGCACCGAGAGGGATAAAAGCATAGCCTACTGAGCCGCAACATAGTATTCATAAAGGAGGGGAGTGGATAGCCCTCCAGCCTTCTTCGACCTATAAAGGGTCGATCTAGCAAACCTACTCCTTCGGCCCTGCCAAACCTCTCAATAGCCCCCTAAAGGCCCGCAATATCTTTCCGATGGATCGGCAAGGAAATGGAACCAAAAAGATATAACAACTTCCCCATAACATCCCCATAAGTGATAAAGCGTAGGCGGACCAAGTGGTTAGATCGCGCTTCAGAGTCTGGAGTAGCGGCGGGTAGTTGGCCGCATACATCTGCTGATGAGAGGGGGTGATATTAATGCCCAAAGACCGTAGGGCGAAGGGCTGCCATTTAAAAATCAAAATTAAGGGAGAGGAGCTTCACCGTAGGGGAGGAAAGGCTAATATTTAAAGCTTCGCATTTGGGATTGAATACATATTTTACTAAGTAAAATGCCAATGAATTTATAATTTATTTGAGATGCAATATTCTGGATTTTTGTTGTTATTCTGTCCCTCACTGTTCAAATAAATCTACCATTAAAATTATAGTTTGATCATGTCTTTGTCAGTGGGAAAACATACAAAATCTGCAGGGGATCAAATAATTTTTTCCTTCACTGTATATATAGGGTTGCCACCTGGCCGGTATTTCACCGGCACAGCCGGTATTTATAGCACGCTGCCAGTATCGGTATTTATTGTATTGCCGGTATTTTTTTGCAGGGGCAGACCGGCAGGGTGATTGGTAGGAGGGGGAGCGCCGCCTTTTGCGCCAGGGCTGGACTGGCCCACCGGGATACCGGGCCGGGCAGCAGACCAACATTCAAAACAGCCGCTGAGCGGCTGCGAGCGGGATTGAAAGCCTCCTCCCGAAGCTGGTGTGCACTAGGGCTGCAACAACGAATCGATATTAATCGATAATGAAAATTATTGCCAACGAATTTCATTATCGATTAGTCAATTTTTATCGATTATAAAATGAGGTTTTTTTTAAGAGCAAACGCTCTGAAAAATACCCCTCATTATATAATCCGTTTCAGTGACTCACAGCGGCAGTTCCTACTTACCAGTCCCTCCCTGTAATCACTGTGACAACTGACCCCAGCCATTCCTTCTCCCAGAACCACATGGCTGTGACACTCATCTAACTAAGTATAAAATTAATAATTGGGCTGCTGAAAAATAGGGGAGGTGGGGTTAATTTAGGGGCAGTTATGGTTAATGGGTGTATAAGGCATATCTGGGGAGGACGGAGTGACATATCTGGGGGTCTAAGGCATGCGACGGCCCCAGGTTAATCGGTGCCGTCTGTAATAGTTATTGTTTGTAATACCTGCATTTCCCAGTATATGTTGTATTATGGTATGTGCTTTTGTTCCCCTTGTTTGCTACCCTGTCCAGGTACCACATCTGCTGCCCCCTCCCCCCTAACACAGACTTCAGTAGAGACCCCCCACTGGGCTGAGTGGTAATACTCGGTCATATGCAAAGGAGGGCAGGATGTAATTCCCTTGTGTGTCTATTGGATGTAATTCCCTTGTGTGTCTATTGGATGCAATTTCCTTTTGTGTCTATTGGACGCAATTCAATCCCTTGTACTGTTTAAATACCCCTGTGTTTCCAAATAAAGAGAGTCCTGTTTTCACCTCAACATGAGTGTTGCCTGATGCTTGGGGTGGGCTGCTATGATCCTGTATTGTCCTTTTCAGGACAATAACCACGCAGTGTAGCTAAGCTTCGGCTAGCCACAGTGCCAAGGTAGCTCCGGTGCAGCGACTGGGTGACACTACTGGTGAGCCGGCTGTCGGGACGAGCCTTGGAGCCCTATGAGACCACCCCAGATGCGGACAGTACCAATTACTATCGGGTAAAAGAATGCTTACTGGGGGGCGTGTCCTGGTGCTTGAGGGAGATGGACGCACATTGAGTGAGCTCCTGCTCTCACCCGGCAACCACAGCTTTTACAGCCCTTATAAATAGCCTTACCCGATCGTTTTTGCTGCCCTGCCGTCCAGCAACGAGATGTCCACCCGGAGGAGTGGAAAACCGGGGGCCTCCTCTGAGATGCCAGACTTTTTTAAGAGGAAGGACGCTGCGCGGGGTGAAGGCCTAGAGGGCGCGGATGCAGCAGGCCTAAGCACACGCAGTGACATCGCTGACCTCAAGGCCTGCATGTTATCTGTAAAGCAGGAGCTGCAATCAGATCTTAAAGCCGGTCTGTCGGCTATTTCAGCGGATCTAACTGCTCTAGCCTCCAGGACCGTCCACCTTGAAGCAGCGGTTGATCACCTTACCTCGGCTCAACGGGACCGAGATGACGCCATTGCCCGCTTAGAGGCCACGTGCGCTGACCTACAGGACGCTGTGGAGGACATGGATAATCGCTCTAGGCGCTCTAACCTGCGGGTGAGGGGGGTTCCGGAGACCCTGACGGACATTCGCTCATATATTCACCGCTACCTACAGCAACTCCTGCCCGATGTGCCGGACGAGGAGCTGCGCCTGGAGCGGATCCACAGAGCTCTGCGTCCCAGGCCGGGACACGGCGAGCCTCCCAGGGACATCGTCCTCAAATGCCACTATTTTACCACAAAAGAGGCAGTTCTCCGCGCGACACGGAATGTTTCCCCGGAGCTGGATGGCATTGCCCCGGTGTGGTACGCGGACATTGCCCCGTCAACACTCCGTAAGCGCCGGGCCCTGAAACCGCTCACAGATTTCCTGAGGGAGCGTGGGGTCCCTTATAGATGGGGCTTCCCTTTCAAGCTCCTGGTACAGAAAGGCAGTCTGCTTCTGCAACTACGGGAGCTTTCCGATGCTGGGCCGTTCCTGCGCCGCCTGGGACTCCGACCGCCTGCTAGCCTGGACCGGCCGCCTCCCGAGACGGCAACTTCACCTCGACCGGAGGAACGCTCCCCACGGGCTCTGGAGCCGAACCACTCGCCTCCTCACCCGGCTGATAGCCCTGAAGCACCTTCGGGAATGGCTTAGATCCTGCTGACCCCTGCGGCTCTTTCAACGTGCGCCTTGGGGATCGTCCCTGCTCTCATCATGGAGGATAGCTAAGTGTTCGATTCGCGTTTATTTGTGTTTATTTTGTTTTCTTTATTGCTCCGGTCGGTTATAGTTTTCGTGGGACTTCTGTCGGACTACTCGTTTTTTCTTTGTTTTTTTTTTTTTTAAATTTTACTTATCGTCGTCGCCGTAATGTGCGCCACTGCCCCTCACCAGTACTGGGGTTGCGGTTTTACCCTCTGACGCACGCCTGTTATCTTTGACACGCCTTGGTGTGCCCCACCTGTTTGTATATGTGCGTATCCCGTCCGGGACATCACGCTGCTGTGCTACATGAGAGTATCACTCACTATTCGCCATGTGTACGTATTTCTATATCTCCACACTGCTATCTCCACACTACACACTGTCATTTCAATTCCTGCATATGGTATCCTGCACATGCACGCACATTCTCCACGCACGCCCTTTTTTTTTTTTATTATTTTCTTTTTCTTTTTTTATTTTATTTAATTACTATATTGGGCATTTCTCATTGCTGTCCATCTCCCCTAGCTGTTACCTGCATGATGTGCTTTCATCGGCGCTTTTTGTCCTGTCTCATCGCCTCCTATTGTGGGATTATCTTATTTCTGAGCGTCTCTCTTACAGAGGGGAATGAGGCTCTGGAGAACATCTTCATACACTCTCCACGCACTCACACATAAATTTTTTTTTTTTTTTTTTCTCTTTCTTTCTTCTCATCCACACTCGCCTCATATCTCCGCCACGCATGTCCCCGCATGGTTTGAATCTGTTATGGGTGTGTTGTAGCCATGGTCCATCATAGGGGTTGTCGTCTCCTATTGCCCTGATCGGGTTTGTTCTGTTGCTTAATATTACCATTGATGTATTAAGGTTTTTCTTGATTGTTGTCGGGGGGGTGTCGTTCTTACCTCCTCCTCCAGGTTCCCCTGTGTTTCTCTCGAAATAGACACGTTCGGGTTGAGTCTATTCTTCTCACCTTGTATTGTTCTTTTCCTGGTGGTCTTTCCCACTGGTGTTCTCTTTTTCTGCTTTCTTTTTCTCTCTTTCTTCTCCCTTTCTACTTTTCCCCCTTTTTTTTTTTTTTTTTTTTTTATTTTCTTTCTCTTTTCTTTCTTCTTTTTTCTCTTTTCTCCCTTCCTCTGAGCCCAGCCTCCTGACAAATGGCCGTCTTACATCATCCCGGGCTGAAGATAGTTTCCCACAATGTGAAGGGGTTGCTCGCCCCGCAAAAACGACGTATGGCAGTGAGGCATTATGTGCGCTCCCAAGCTGACATCGTTCTCCTCCAAGAGACCCACTTCCGACAACGATGTCTCCCCAGGTTTTGGGATCCACGGTTTCCTGTGCATTTTCACTCTGCAGCTCCAGATAAGCATAATGGTGTATCCATTCTCATACACAAGAGACTTCCTTTTCGTGTCCTCCACAAGTTCTCTGATCAGGAGGGAAGATACCTACGTTTGGACGGATTGCTTAACGATCAGCCGCTCACGATTGTAAACGTGTACGCTCCTAGCCCCCCCACATCGGCGTTCTTCGATCAGCTTGCACAGTTACTCCTCACGACCCCGCCGGGTGGTCTTGTTATTGGCGGCGATTTTAATTCAGTTCTGGATCCCTACATGGATAGGACTCTTTCGACGGCACGGACCTGCCCGACCTCTATTTTTAAACCCTTGCAGCACTTTGTCAAGTCACTCGGACTCTTTGATGCATGGAGGCTCCTCCACCCTACTGCTCGGGACTATTCCTTTTTCTCACACCCCCACACAATGTATTCTAGGCTGGACTATTTTTTCCTCAATCAATGCCTCCTCCCATCGCTTCTTGGGTCTAAGATACATGAGATCTCCTGGTCGGATCACGCCATGGTTGAGATTTCGCTGGCCGGCCTTCTCCCTCCAAACCTGCGCCCATTCTGGCGACTCAACGATTCCCTGCTTCTCGACCCTGCTGTTCGTGAGACCATCAGCCAATCCATTACCACTTACTTCGGGGAGAATCTGACCCCGGAGGTCTCCCTCAGTACTACCTGGGATGCCCACAAGGCAGTTCTTCGGGGACAATTCCTAGCTCTGAACTCGGCCAAGCGGAAGCAACATCTTTCTCAAATAGAGAACCTTGGGACCACCTTATCCAGACTTCAGGCAGATCACAAAAGCTCCGGTGACTCTCGTCTTCTTCAGGACATAGTTTCCACTAGGGGCCAACTTAATTTATTACTATCCTCTGACACCACTAAAGCGCTTCTCCGCACTAAACAACGGTTTTTCGAGAAAGCAAACAAACCGGACACTATGTTGGCAAGGAGGCTACAGAACCTCATTCACTCCCGGACTATACGTCATATAAAGACAACATCAGGCTGTTTGACCTCTGACCCTGGAGCCATTGCGGATCGGTTTGCGGAGTACTACTCTCATTTATACGACGGCAAGAAAGCTTCCTCCGAGGCTTCACTATCATCTGACCTGCAGCAGTTTCTCTCTGAGTGTAAGTTGCCTTCGCTTGCTCCTTCGGCCTTAGCTAACCTAAATGCTCTTATAACGGTGGATGAGGTCTCTGCTGCCCTTAAGTGTTTTAAAAATCCGAAGGCCCCGGGTCCCGACGGCTTCACCGCTAAATATTATAAATCTTTTGCTGCATGCCTTCTTCCGCATTTGGCCGCATTATTTAACTTGTTCCTTAAGGGGGAAGCGCGTCCCTCTGTGGATATGCAGAGGGCCAAGATAGTTATGATTCCCAAGGAGGGCAAGGACCCTTCGCTTTGTTCCAGTTATAGACCCATCTCCCTTATTAATATTGATTTGAAACTTTTTGCCAAGGTACTCGCCATCCGGTTAAACGGGGTCTTACCCGCTCTGGTCCATCCTGACCAGGTGGGCTTTGTTCCGGGGAGGGAGGCCCCGGATAATATTAGGCGCTCTCTGAACCTGGTCCACTCGTGTCGGAGACTCGGGTCACCAATGATGCTTCTGTCCCTGGACGCAGAAAAGGCCTTTGACCGAGTGGACTGGGGGTATTTGTGGTCTGTCCTGCGGGCCTTTGGCTTCTCCGGGGCTTTTTTGCAAGGTGCGCAGGCTTTGTATACGCTTCCCTCTGCCGTGGTGGATATTGGCACGTTCCGCTCCCGGTCTATTGCAATTAAGGGAGGGACCCGCCAAGGTTGTCCCCTCTCGCCACTACTATTTGCACTGGCCATT
Organism: Spea multiplicata; assembly: GCA_009364415.1. Lineage (NCBI taxonomy): Eukaryota > Metazoa > Chordata > Amphibia > Anura > Pelobatidae > Spea > Spea multiplicata. The sequence goes on along the minus strand of VKOC01024480.1, from coordinate 830 downwards.
GAGCCATTAGCTCAGGCCATTCGTCGACACCCGGATATTAAGGGTCTTACTGTGGGTGGCCGGGACTACAAACTTAGCCTGTTTGCAGACGACGTTCTGCTCTCTTTGACATCCCCACTCACGTCCCTGCCTAATTTATATCAATTGCTACGACAATTCGGGAGGTTTTCAGGATATAAAATCAATTCAGACAAATGCGAAGCTTTAAATATTAACCTTCCCTCCCCTACGGTGAAGCTCCTCTCCCTTAACTTTGATTTGAAATGGCAGCCCTTCGCCATTCGGTCTTTGGGCATTAATATCACCCCTTCTCATCAGCAGATGTATGCGGCCAACTATCCGCCGCTACTCCAGACCCTGAAGCGCGATCTAACCACCTGGTCCGCCTACGCTTTATCACTTATGGGGAGAATCTATGCTGTGAAAATGACTTTGTTGCCCAAGTTGTTATATCTTTTTCGTTCTATTTCCTTGCCGATCCATCGGAAAGATATTGCGGGCCTTCAGGGGGCTATTGAGAGGTTTGTTTGGCGGGGCCGAAGGAGTAGGTTTGCTAGATCGACCCTTTATAGGTCGAAGAAGGCTGGGGGACTATCCGCTCCCCTCCTTTATGAATACTATGTTGCGGCTCAGTTAGCTATGCTTCTATCCCTCTCGGTGCGCCCATCACCTGCGCGCTGGGTTCAGCTGGAGTCTGACCTCTCTTCTGGGGCGAATCTCCGATGGCTTATGTGGCTTCCTACCCTGGATAAACGCAGGCTCTCCGACAGCCCTACCCTCCTACATTCCTTCTCTCTCTGGTACCGGGTTCGTCGCAAATATAAGCTTAT
>VKOC01024477.1:0-41527 GCA_009364415.1 Spea multiplicata | reverse complement strand
AACAGCAGTTCAGCATTTCACCACAAGGGGGCATATTAGTATCGCATAAAGGGGCTGGATCAATAATTTAACATTTATTTTTGTTCAGCTAGATTTATTTAATTTTTTTTAATTGGAATTTATGGAATGTTTTTGGCAACGCAACCTTTTTTTAATCGGCAAGTCGTAGAAATGAATTACGCCTTTTGCTAAATGTGAAATATAACCATTTGAAACGGAATCCGCTAAACTTGCTCGAGATTTAAAATATAAATGCATCTAACATCATACTGTCTTCCAAAGCCATGACCCCTATTTCCATTAGAAAATCCGCTAATTTGGGTATAAAGATAATATTTATTTAATGTTGGAGAATAAGTTGTTTCCCAGAACTATAACATACACATATTTACTAAATGACTGTATATTAGTGATTCATTATTATTATTTTTTTCAGTCATTGCATGTTCTCGGTGTTAAAAATAGCATTTCTGCGAAATTGCTAGAATTTATGTGAGGTTCATACATTGTTGCATGGATGTTTGCACGATATTCCAGAAGTGTGTATATAACACAAAAGGATTACCTCTTAATGTATCCATTTATTATTATTTATTAACGTTCTTAAGGATAATTTTTTTTTATTTGCCATGTATTTTTATTATTAGTGATTTTTTTTAAATGTCTCGTTATTTAATACGTGTGGCTGCTATGTTTTTAAGTCTTTAATATCTCAATTGTTTTTGAATACCGTATAATAAAATCGTTGCTTATGAATGAGTCCAATAAACACTGATTAATGGGATCCGTGAATCACGTGCCTTTCTGATCAAATGCTTGGCCGCTCGAAGATATAGATAACATTATTTTATATCCTCTGCCTGGTTTCATTATATAGTCAAATGCCTCATTATGAATTCCTTTTCCCACATTGCATCCTGTCTTTTGGATCTCTCAAAATCAAAAGATAATCTATACTATATTAATATTTTGAAATATAATTTTTTCTATGTGTTTTGTACAATGTTCCTGCCGGCCTCGATAACCGTTTCTTCTGTGCTAAAAAAAAAAAAAAACAACCCCCCTCCTAAAAAATAACTCTATTATCCAGAACATATAAGCAGAGGCGTATGTATTGGGATCCTTTATTTTATTTATTTCATTTATGCACTGGTAATCTATGAAACCAACACACCAATATATTATTCCTTCCAGTATTATAATACAAAAATACATTAAAGGGCTGGAAGCGAGTACCTCTCCTCTTTCTGTCCAATCAGCACGGGATCCGTTAAGCTTTTGTGTACAAAAGCAGATCCCGTGCTGATTGGACAGGGTTTTTACGGAATTACTTTAATATAAAAGAGGGTCACAGGTACTTGCAAAAATATCAGCCCTTTATCTTACATATCCTTTTCTGATTAACTTTGTTGTTGTTTACAAACAAACACCCGAGCAGCTTTACGTTTTGGATTTATATTCTATATATGTTGCCTGATTCCACCCCGTTACACAACGATACATTGAATACTTTGGTTATTGAGGTTAAAGAGGGAAGCACTTGTTGGCTGGAAGGGGATTCATCCGGTTCGCTTAATGTTTTGTTCCGGATTGTCGGCTCTGTCGGAGATCCGATTCCAAAGCGGGCTCTTAATCAGTAATGGCTTCTCAGTTCCAGGACAGAAGTACGGCGGCCACCACGCACAGAAGGAAAGAATGGCCCACGGCAACGCTGGGAGCTGACGAGGCTGCGATTGAAAGAGAGCACAGGTTGTCATAAGATCCTCTGCGTATGATCATGTGTACTGTAGCATGTTGCTTTTCCACATACAACCTCACACCGCTAATCACTGGTCCTGCTAGCCAAGATGGAAGCGTTAGCCACCTCGGTTTCCTCTTAATGTGAAGTTAGAGGTACCACCCGAGACGGGGGTAGATAAGTGGAACGGCCACCCAAGCGTGGGATAGGCATATGGCTCCTGAATCTAAGACGAGACCACCGACTGACTAAGGTTTGAGTCTCTACGTCAGGAAAAACGGGCGACTAGACGGGGGCCGAATGGGGCAAATTCTATGTTTTAAAGATATTTTCCCGCAACAACTCTTCTGTACAGTTTGACTTATTACTAAAATATGCCGTTTGATTTTAGGCAACCCAAATACATGTACATGAACAAATTAATAGACTTACTTGTCTTAGTTGTCTTTATAGTAACGCTCTGCGTAGTCAGAGATTCCCTGATACCTCCTGTAAACCCTAGGCCGAGCCTGTCTAGGTCGGACTGCTTCTGTGCCTTGATCCATGCGCTCACTACTGTATTGGTCTCCTGGTTCTTCAGGTCTTCTACATTACTACCAAGTAACCCTTTCACATCATCCACTGTTAAGTTCTGCAAGGCAATAATAGACAAGATTATTGCTGTACATATGAGTATCCAGTCCAGAAAACACATTACCATAAATGGTTGGAGGTTCTGCAAGACCATGCCCATATATGGATATCGATGGCACAATGACAGGCCCATAAATGGATATAGATGGCACAATGACATGCCCATATATGGATTTAGATGGCACAATGACATGCCTATAAATGGATATAGATGGCACAATGACATGCCCATATGCCATATATGGGCATGTCATTGTGCCATCTATATCCATTGCCATAATGGTCCCTCAAGGTCATTCGTATGCACTGTTCTGGATCTATGACATGTATTTGTCTATGTATATATCTATGACATATATATATTAACGTTACATGTTTCCTAAGAAAATAATCACAATTTATTTGATATATTCTTTAATAATAATAATTATATATATATATATATAGGATGTCCTGATGAAAGTCAGCAATGACTGAAACGTCGACTTGACTTTGAATAAAGACCATCTTTTGACAGTGTTTTATATATATATATATATGTGTCTGTATATTGATTCAAAAAATATATTATAATGCTATATATTTATTTTTTAATGTGTTGGTTTCTCATATATATGTTTTTCTACTCACCATTATCGAGCTTGGTTTTAACTTGATAAATGTCCCGATGTCCATGTTAACTGATTTAGAAGCTAAAGCCTTCAGATCTGCAGGTGGGGCCCCTCCTGACACATGACCCCAAAAAAACAAACAAACAGAATTATCAATCATTTAAAAAAAAAAAAAACACAACATTTTTCAGTAGATAGGTATAGACGTTAGATACCTAAATACATATCAATTTTCTTGCCGTTGTTAATGAATGAATTAACAGATATTTTTTAGAGTATTCACGCCCACTATTATTCAAATCATTATAATATAATATATTATAATAATATAATATATATAATATGTCTGATAATTTTTGCTTATTGACTACACATTGGATTCTTCTTTACAACTTTTTGTACCCAAAATCTTAATATTTCTGGGCTGTTCTGCTTACCTAGATAGGGCTTTATAAGGCCGTAGTAGATGGATGCATTATCCGCCATGTTCGCATAAGCTGCTTTGGCCGTAACATACAAAGCGTCCTTCGTGGTCTGACTACAAGCGGATATGTCCAGTGCTTGGGATCCACTGGTAATCAAAAAAATATAAATACAGTTTTAAAAAACAAAAACGTAACAATATTTTAAAAAATCTGAAGCTCAGAATAGATATATATTTAAAAAAAATATATTTTTAATGTTACCGGATTGCTTCTGGGGTGATAAGATTCAGCTGGGAGCTGCTCAGAAGGCAGACGTATTTACTGCCAATGGCCTCCAAGGCTCCAGAACTGATAGTTTTGGCTGAGTCGACATATTTGCCAATATATTGTGTGGCCTGTAATGTGAAGAACCATGAAAAAAATTATTTGTACATAAACAAGAGCAGATATTTAAACAGAGAACTTCCAGACAAGGCAAAGCCGTGTAACCCAAACACAAAAAGTCTCCATTAAAGACAGAAAAACCTCAAACGCAAGTTAAATTCTCCCATGTGTGATGACATCAGACGTGATCATGAGTTGCATCAGCAATATGTCATACATATTACCGGATGTGATTACATCGTATATAAATGACCTCCTAAATCTTACACGTAGCTAATAGTTTTAAATCCAGACATTGTGAAAATCGGCGTTGTGATTGGATAATTTGCGGTTGTGTTTAATTAGGTCTTTGCGTCACGTACCAGAGTATTTGCCGGTCCCGTGGCCAGTAAACGGCTTAGTGTGTCCACCGAAGTGATGTTCCACTTCTTGATGTCCGCTTCCCCGCATAGAAAGGCGATGGCATCCAAGTCAGGGATCACGCTTTCAGGATAACCTCCAGGGTAGAGCTGTAGAACGACATAGATCATGCCTTCAATATATATATTATCTAGAAATGTACAGAAACGGGGCATTTTCCGTACACGCTACACGGAGAACATTAAGATTGGAACGTCGGGGTGTTCTATGTTCCGCGGATCTCCTCCGGTAAATAGTCACCTGGTCCAACTTGCTCTTCAGGACTTGGAGCTGTTCATCCGTGAAGGGTTTACTGCTGAGGTCCGGGAGGAAATCTGCCAAAAGTGTGTAATTCAAACAGGCTTCTAATTGAGGGGCAGGATAATACAGGGGGAGGAGGGGGTCCTTGATGTTGTCGGCTGTGATTTGCTTGCCGTCCTCACAAACTAGGAGACAGAATAAAGAGATAACATCAGATCACGAGTTGAGTCTTGAACGATGTCCATCAGAGATTCCGCTGGCCAACCGTTTCCTAAATTAAACAAAATATCTCCGTAGCATGTAATATGGGGGTAAATATTTTACATGAATTAAAGAAACCAAATTCTAGCTCCTAATATCCACTGCGTTGCCCACCCTGTAGGATCTAGGTTGGGGGGGGAATCACCATAATCTCTACAGGTATCTCTAAAGCTACTGGTTGCTACTGGTCTACCAATGAGTAGATGTTGAGCAATCGTACCACACCATCGTTGGTGGTACTTAGAAACTTAACACCATAAATGAAGTTTAAAATATGTCTTTAATCCCTAAAATTCCACATCTTTTGATACATTTTCCCAGAAGCTGATCATTAAAGAGACCACCGCTTTAATCTGTTGGGCTCACCAGTGGTGCTCCGTACTGTTCTTGATGCCCCGGTAATTTTGTTCTTCACGATGGCGGAAAACTGGTTCCTTGATAGGCTTGACGTTTCTATGGCTTCCTTCATCCAAGACGTGAAATCACTCTGTGGAAGGATACACCTCGTCACTTATACATTCAACACATCAACGAAGCCAGCGTCACATACAGGACGAGAAGAAATACAACGGGTGCCTAACTGGACCGGGCTAAATAGTGGCCAGCTTGCCTAATTCTGTTAAGCCGTTATGGTGGCCAATGGACTCGGATACTTACGTTGGGAATTTTTGTTAAAATGTCCTTGTTCAATATCCCGTTCAGACTTCCTAGATTTTTGAGTGTGGTTTTTGTCCATTTAGATGGTGGCCTTGAAAAAACAAACCAAAAAAAAAGAATATAAATAAAACAATTTTTTATTGGCTGATATCCCTGCTTGAATACAGGTGACTCAGTTAAGCTTATCTTTAAAAAATGACATGTCAAGGTCTCCGTGAGGACCGGTATTAGAGTGATTTGTGTAACACATTTACATTACGCATCATTTAGAACGTTTCCCAGGTATGTTGATAAACTACCCCCCCCCCCCACTTACCCAAATGTAGAGTTCCCCTTGAGAAGGACGGCTTGGATGGCTTTTTCTTGCTCGGCGCTGAAGGACTTGCACTTGGATAACTGCACCAGTAAGGCGTCGGAGCAGTTCTCGATATAGGTTGCGTTCAAGTCGCAAACCAGCTGACCCAGCACAGTTACGGTCTCGTTGGTGAGCGTGGCGTTGGTGACGTTCTGTAGTGAATAAGCGATGGACATCAAGGTGGTCAATACTAGGTCATGTGCGACATATGGGAACCTAGAGTAGCTTTTCTTCTTCCCAATTAAAACAATAATTATATGTACATGGGCCCAATTAACTCATTATATTTCATCTGTTCAGCTTGTATTACTTGTTTCTTATGCATTGCTTCACCTTTTAATGGTTTTGAAGCTCAACGAGGTCATCCATGTTGCAGCATGATGTCATTGCTTGACGCATACCTCGTTGGACCCATTGGTAGAACTGTGACTTGTACTTTAATTATGGAGGGGAAGCTACTAAAAAAATGAACGTCAACCCAGCTGATGCTTGGACCAACATGGCGGGCTGAACCCGTTGACATATAAGCTTACAGGACGCTAAGGGTTCATGACTCGTTCGTGTCGAAATAAAAACTATTAAAATAGCATAAATTGGGATTAAACAGAACTTTAACTATTAGAATAAGACCTTATTGTCTATACTTACCATACAGGATAAAGATTGCGCCAGCAGGTTGGTGCGTATTGTGGAATCTTTTTGAAGAATGCTGATGTTGGCCATGCCGACGTTGGTAAAGTAGTTTTTACAGGTTCCGGAGTAATTCTGAGGGCTGTAATATGATCGAACTATTAGATCAGAGAGATACTGCATAACACAATATACAGCTTATACATCAATCACAGTATACAAAACATGAACAAAAGTATAATGTTTTGTGTTTACCTAATAAACATTAGGACTTCTTTGGGGTACGTGTCCAGATCCGACTGGGTAAAGTTTTTCAAGACTTGCCTGGTGAGACAGCTCAGCTGGGGAAAGGAAACAAATAGAAGATAAGAGACTAGAGACCGATGGGGTTTTTTTTTGGCTATGACAAAGCAAAATCCCATGTTGGGCCGCCATATTGCAGACTCTCAATAAAAAACAACCCAAATGGACCCTGGGTGACAAACCTGGTCTTCTCCTAATGGGGCATTCTGGGTTTTCATAGCCTTAGCCAGTGACTTGATTTGGGTTTCATTGAGTTTTGGGATGGAACAAGAGAAACCTTGCAAGACTGAAGGTGAAATCCTGAAATTACAAAGAATACGGTTTTAACCAGATTTAACCCCAAAACATATAAATATCAGTCTAAAGCTTCCTTAGAAGCCACTACTCCGAGAATACCTTCTGTTGGTGCCAATGTCTGTGGTAACTTACTAACTTATTGCGCGTTCAAAATAATACTTACTTGGTGAAGTTGGTTTCAGAAGCCACGACTTTGTCAAAAAACATGGCTGCCTACAATTCAGAGAAAATTCCGATGGTTACCAACAAGAAGAATAAGCAGAAAGAGGCGTATAATATGCTATTCTGATTAGAAATCATACTAGTAGTCTTGGGTATAAAATTTCTTTACGTGCTCCATTTCTTTGTTCTGCAAAGTTTAGGGAGTCACGTCTTCCCTTTGGTTCCACTGGCGATGGTTTGGGGTAAATAATGGCGGCCACCTGATGGCGTCAGTGCGGTGGACAACTAGATATGTACGCCCACACGCTAACTTTTCTTCTACTCACGTAGTCGAGGCAATGCCGGCTGGCGGCCCACCAGGCATTTGCCCGGTGTGCCAGATGGGCAGTCCGGGCCTGGCCCCCTACCCTTGTCTATGTCCCTTTGCACAAGGCCCAGGTAAACACTCACTTGGTCGGAAGTCCATGCTTTCTCGTACAGGTCTTGTAAGACAGGCGCCTCTGATTTGAAGACTAGCGAGGATGTAGGGATGTAACTGGCCAAGCTGGCTGGGACATTTTTGACAAGGCTGGCTGTATTGGAATTGGCAGCCACAATCTAGATAAAAAAAACCAAAAAAACAGGAATAAAAAAATGGAAAATTTAGGAGAAATTAAAGAGAACATTGCATATTTTAAAATAACTATGGATGAAAAAGTGGGCGGGGTAAACTTGCAGAACAGGAAGTTACGATGGCTTATTCCATTATATACACATAAGGTGGGGGGTTTATACATACACATTAGGTTGTAATTTGCGAGGCCCACTTAATGGGTTTATTAGTATATTGAACTTAAAAAACATAATGTAACATCTGCCTTATGCCATATTTGAAGTAAGACAGTCCCTTTATTATTTTAGAAGGTATCGTACCTGCTTAGCAAACACACTTTTGAGGACAGGCGGTGCGCTGGAGATCTGGGTTACAAACTGGGGATCTTTCAGGGCGTTCACAATAATTGTTGAATTCAGAGATTGCAGTTTTTGGCTCGGTAATCCATTTACTAAACTGCCGAGGGATTCAAGTTCCTTGATCTGTTAAAGAGACAAATAATACATATAAGGTTGTATTGGTAGACTTTTAGAACAGCATACAGTACATTATACAGTAATGACCCCAGTGCTGTATGCAATAATATAACCCCCAGCGCTGTATACAGTAATATAACCCCCAGCGCTGTATACAGTAATATAACCCCCAGCGCTGTATACAGTAATATAACCCCCCAGCGCTGTATCAGTAATATAACCCCCCAGCACTGTATACAGTAATATAACCTCACCGCTGTATACAGTAATATAACCCCAGCGCTGTATACAGTAATAACCCCCAGCGCAGTATACAGTAACAACCCCCTGCGCTGTATACAGTAATAATACCCCCCAGCACTGTTTACAGTAATAACTCAGTATGATAAGGAGTCGGGGTGTTTAGTAGATTGGGCCTCAGATAACAGAATGAGAAAACATCTCTTACCTGGAAGTTGGCCTGTAAGAGCTTGTTCATGATAGATCGGGATTGACTATTAGTCCATCCGCTCACTTTACTAAGCGTTGGTAGACTGTCTTTTAAATCCTTGTCACTAATTTTATCGATCTGAGACGGAGACAGCCCCACGGCTGATTGGTTCAATTCATTAATGGTTTGCGAGGAGAAGTCGTCCAGTTTGCTGACGAGAGACACTGCAACCTGTGAACAACAACGTATCGGGATAAACCCACTGAATAACATTTTCAGGGTGATGGAAAAAAGTGTGATTCTGGTGAAAAGTTTGAAAAGTGGTCTCATCACCATGGTGATCAACCTGTGGAAATGGCTCGGACTGGCACACTGGGTGAATGCGTGCGGCCGCACATATCAGCCATTGGCCACACCTGCGTCACCAGGTGGACACTGGCCTTAAAGTGACGGGGCTGCCTCATGATTGCCAGTCCAGCCCTGGGTCCCCTTTTTAAACATTGCACCAAAAACATAAAATATTTTTTCCCCCCCATAAAGAAATATATCACCATCTACTGAAAAGAGCTCTCAACCTGATCCATTACTGTACAAACCATTCATTTTCTAGACTGGCAAAAATTTGCGTTATTCCATCCTAGAATACGAGCGGCTTTAATACCTGCTGGCAATTTTCCCAAATAGTAGTGGAGATATGGCTGCCCTAGACTTGTGCCTCGAAAGAAAGTAACAACATCGATAATTACTATAGAATAAAAATTGCCAACTAACTTCTGGGGTGCCTGGCTAGTTATTATGTGAGATGTAGTAGTACATCCTGGTAGTAAAGTCCTGGTATGTTACCTGGAGATCATCAGCTGACGGGGCTGACACAACTTGGCCCGGGGGTACATTGCGGCATTCCTTGTTGATCATTTTGGTCACCTTGAGAGCATCTTTAGAATTTAGCTTTTTAAGAGCTGCTGGGTTTAGGTAGCACAGGAACTTATCAGGAATGCTAGAAGACAAAAACACCACCATTATTAATTAAATACTCCAGGAGAAGACCCTGCTGAGTTTTTACTCTTTATTAGAAGGTCAAGGGGGGGGGGGGATGAGACAGAAGATGGAGGACTGGTTGGGTGAAGATGAGTTGAAGCCCGAGACGTAGAGATCTGGAAGATGGGGCTGTGCAGGTTGTGGATGTGTGAGTACAGATTGTATGTTTCGTTGAACATTTGAAAGAATAAGTAGGGGAGACAACAAGGTAGGGAATTCCCTGCACTGCCACCTGGAGAGCCGAGCGGGAAGAGTTGATAACGGCTGAAGAAAGAAACAAGCCATCGGCAGACCAAAGACGGCGCTTACGAGAGTATTTGGACATATGAGCAGAGATATGGGGGGGGATGTAATGTTGTTGGAGGCTCTGAAGAGGGTATGAAGAGCCAGTGGAGGGGCTGGCACAGTGGGACAGAAGATGAAGAACGATGGGATAAGGATATTAGGCAGAGGTATTCAGGATGGAGCAGTAGAAGACAGGAGAGGAGAAGACATCATCCCTCATATATTTATTTTACAGTAACGCAGAGCGTGGGAGAGCGCTGTGTATGAAATAGCTCATTAGCGCATGTTCGGTGGCTGTAATGCTTTCCTGATTTTGTTACCGAGCCCCGCTGGCATTTATGAACTGACTGACGGTTTGTTGGTTACCTGGACAGGTTGAAGTTGGGACTAGACGTCAGCAGAGAGGTATAATAAAAAGCTGTGTCCTTGCTGAAGGTGAGTTGACTTGCAAGTTGAACAAAAGATGGATTGTTGGCAAAGAGTTGTTGCTGTAACACAAAAATGGACGTTTCAAGAAACCGCACGCACTAAAACGACACATCTTCTGCTGTTTCTATACACATTATCGGGGCTTTTAGGGCAGTAGAACCCTGCGATACCCTCATACCCAGCAAACATTCCGAGCTCCTAGAAAAGAGGGGCATCGGGGGAGGTACAGGGGGCATCAGGGGAGGAAAGAGAGGCACAGGGATTTGAGTCCTAAATATCTTATTTGGTGACACTGGGCGGCTGTGTGTATACGTGATAAACCTACCACAGATGCATTGGCAAAAAGAGACAGGTCTTCTTCATTTGTGTAATTGAAAAACGATCCCATGTTGTTGACAAACCAAGCCGAGGCGTTGACATCACTATTGTTATAGCAGGTTGTTATGTTTTCTAGAAGGAATTTATGAAATTGAGTATTCATTTGAAAATAATAACAATTTGCTTCGTCTAGCCTGCCCATTTTCTGCATATAACCTTCCGTCCGATCCCGGATTTTAGTACTTGGAGACACAATTGTCTCTCCCCATAACCCTGATTGCTAATCCTAACTACACTTTATTCAGATATGGCTTCCAGTCAGAGCTCCGTCGTGCTCCACAAAAACCAAAAAATAAAGACTCAATGAAACAAAAGTAGTAGCAACAGTGATGTGCGACAGACTCAACCTGACGGACAAGTGGCTTTGATTGAGTGGTCATTATGGTGTCCATTTGCCTCTCCTTACCTTTCTGGGTGAGATACGGTTTGATTAAAGATGTATAGACTACTCTTTGATTCTTGATCTTTGGGCGATTAACCTCCATGGTTTTTAGTCTGGAAAATAAATTAAAATAAACGTTGAGCCTAGCGTTGGTCAAGGTTATCTGCATGAGTTATACCCCTTGGGGTAGTAGAACGGCACTGCGGAACCAAGTCTGCTTTGGCTTACATGGCCTGGTAGGAGTTGCATGAGATGTTCTTTGGAATGAGGTTGAGTTGCCCCTCGGTGATCTCCGGAAGAACAGAACTCAGCTGAACTTGGAATAACTGGGACCATTCCGTGCTGTTGAAGGAGTCGATGTCCTTGCCAAGGACTTGGAAGGTTTTATTGAAGAGGGTCTGGGATAGAGCTGGGGACACAGAACTCATATTGTTCTGTAAAACAGAAGGATAAAGAATTATAAGTTAAGGTTTGAAGGTAACTTTTGGACCATTGCCACTAGAATCCCATTTAGTCCTAAAATAGAATAGGCGAGTGTGCTTGAAAACAGGTGTAATGGTGGGAATGGACAAATCTTCCATTAAACAACACCCCTCCGTCTCCCATGCCTTGTCTGGGTGATGGACAAGCTGGCCACGGGCATGTCGCCCAGCACAATGTGGGCTCTGGATCTTTGACCTGGAAACGTCCATTAAATCGGAATATTGGCTACAAAAAGCCCAGGGGAGGAAGGACGCGTTGTGCTTCACTTACAGCGGCAACGGCGGCATTCAGGTCAGACAGAAAATTGTACACGTCGGGTTTATTCTGCAACTTCCCCGCAATGAGGCTGGAGACATTCGAGTTAAGTGAAGCCGATGCCACGCTGAAACCCGCCACTTGTGGCAAAGTGAGGACAGATAATGCCTCTAACTGCAAGCAATAAAAATAACAATTAGCTTAAAAACATTCTAATATGCATGACATAAAACATAGACAACACTTTCCTGCTCTCACGTTACATTAGTTACTTAAATAGTGCCGCAGGACCTATACGGGACCACGAAAACTCTAAACAATGACATAGCTAACACGTGTTAGGGTATAACATGCAGAACGAGAAGAGGGCCCTGGTCTTTGAAGCTTACAATCTATTGTCCAACACTCAGCTCTCAGCTTCCCATTCCCAAGCTAATGAGGAACTACGACTAATCAGGAGTGTTTTGGAAAACTGTGATGTCATCGCTGCACATATGACATAACCATTATAGAGAAAGTTGCGCCATGAAGAACAATAGATAATTTTGGAGCTATAGGCGGTGGAAACGATGTAGTGGTACCAGAGGTGGCTTGGAAACGGACGGTAAATCCCAGATGTTCTACAAGTCTGAGAATTCTGCCAATCGATAGAATAAATCAATACTTACGGCATTAAAATTAGGGTTTAAAGACGCCAAGTCCTGATAAGATGCCAACTGAGAAAAATTTCCCAAATTCAGATTGATCCATGTGCTGGTGTTGGTGTTAACGGCACAATCTGAGCATAACGAGACAGAAACAAATATTAACATTGAATATATATATATATCACATAGAATAATATCAAATCCAGACAGTTGAGCTCTTATATGTTATTAAAAATGAAGGCTCATGGATATAGGGCCAGCAGATTTGTTAGCGCTATTATAATCACACACAATAACAAGAGGGCTCCTGTGAGCTTACAATCTAGTCGGTGGTTAAGGGGGGTGAAACAATAGGGGGGGGTGAAAAGGATTTCTTGGCCAGTTTGAAGAAGTAAACCCAAATGTGTTTTTCCGTGTCTTACCTGCTTTGGAGAGACGAGGTTTTATGAATGATTCGATACCAGATTTTAGTATTTCGAAACACAAGTACTCTCCCCATAACCCTGATTGCTAATTCTAGCTACACTTTATTCAGATATGGCTTCCAATCAGAGCTCCGTCGTGCTCCACAAAACCAAAAAATAAAGACTCAATGAAACAAAAGTAGTAGCAACAGTGATGTGCGACAGACTCAACCTGACGGACAAGTTGCTTTGATTGAGTGGTCATCCTGAATCATTATGGTGTTCATTTGCCTCTCCTTACCTCTCTGGGTGAGATACGGTTTGATTAAAGATGTATAGACTACTCTTTGATTCTTGATCTTTGGGCGATTAACCTCCATGGTTTTTAGTCTGGAAAATAAATTAAAATAAACATTGAGCCTAGCGTTGGTCAAGGTTATCTGCATGAGTTATACCCCTTGGGGTAGTAGAACGGCACTGCGGAACCAAGTCTGCTTTGGCTTACATGGCCTGGTAGGAGTTGCATGAGATGTTCTTTGGAATGAGGTTGAGTTGCCCCTCGGTGATCTCCGGAAGAACAGAACTCAGCTGAACTTGGAATAACTGGGACCATTCCGTGCTGTTGAAGGAGTCGATGTCCTTGCCAAGGACTTGGAAGGTTTTATTGAAGAGGGTCTGGGATAGAGCTGGGGACACAGAACTCATATTGTTCTGTAAAACAGAAGGATAAAGAATTATAAGTTAAGGTTTGAAGGTAACTTTTGGACCATTGCCACTAGAATCCCATTTAGTCCTAAAATAGAATAGGCGAGTGTGCTTGAAAACAGGTGTAATGGTGGGAATGGACAAATCTTCCATTAAACAACACCCCTCCGTCTCCCATGCCTTGTCTGGGTGATGGACAAGCTGGCCACGGGCATGTCGCCCAGCACAATGTGGGCTCTGGATCTTTGACCTGGAAACGTCCATTAAATCGGAATATTGGCTACAAAAAGCCCAGGGGAGGAAGGACGCGTTGTGCTTCACTTACAGCGGCAACGGCGGCATTCAGGTCAGACAGAAAATTGTACACGTCGGGTTTATTCTGCAACTTCCCCGCAATGAGGCTGGAGACATTCGAGTTAAGTGAAGCCGATGCCACGCTGAAACCCGCCACTTGTGGCAAAGTGAGGACAGATAATGCCTCTAACTGCAAGCAATAAAAATAACAATTAGCTTAAAAACATTCTAATATGCATGACATAAAACATAGACAACACTTTCCTGCTCTCACGTTACATTAGTTACTTAAATAGTGCCGCAAGACCTATACGGGACCACGAAAACTCTAAACAATGACATAACTAACACGTGTTAGGGTATAACATGCAGAACGAGAAGAGGGCCCTGGTCTTGGAAGCTTACAATCTATTGTCCAACACTCAGCTCTCAGATTCCCAACAATTTGACTTCATGCTATGTTGATTGAAACCAAGCTAATGAGGAACTACGACTAACCAGGAGTGTTTTGGAAAACTGTGATGTCATCGCTGCACATATGACATAACCATTATAGAGAAAGTTGCGCCATGAAGAACAATAGATTATTTTAGAGCTATAGGCGGTGGAAACGATGTAGTGGTACCAGAGGTGGCTTGGAAAACGGAAGGTAAATCTCAGATGCTCTACAAGTCTGAGAATTCTGCCAGTCGATAGAATAAATCAATACTTACGGCATTAAAATTAGGGTTTAAAGACGCCAAGTCCTGATAAGATGCCAACTGAGAAAAAGTTCCCAAATTCAGATTGATCCATGTGCTGGTGTTGGCGTTAACGGCACAATCTGAGCATAACGAGACAGAAACAAATATTAACATTGAATATATATATATATCACATAGAATAATATCAAATCCAGACAGTTGAGCTCTTATATGTTATTAAAAATGAAGGCTCATGGATATAGGGCCAGCAGATTTCTTAGCGCTATTATAATCACACACAATAACAAGAGGGCCCTGCTCCTGTGAGCTTACAATCTAGTCGGTGGTTAAGGGGGGGTGAAACAATAGGGGGGTGAAAAGGATTTCTTGGCCAGTTTGACAAATGTGTTTTTCCGTGTCTTACCTGCTTTGGAGAGACGAGGTTTTATGAATGATTTATATAAATGTGCTCTATTTTCTGGCTTCATGTTTGAATATTGAGAGTCCAAACCTTTAATTCTGTAAAAAAAAAAATTAAAAAATAAATATAGATATATAGAAAATTGTTTCTAATAGAACATAGCAATAGAAAACAAATTACACAAAAATTTCCCTATATTAAAAAAAATATTGTTCTAGGTACCGAAATAAAAAAGAAGATGAAAAATAAGCAGCAGTCCATCAAATTACTCCAAATTATCCAAAATAAAACACAGAAGTCATCCAAATAATTTGTATGAAATTCGGTGGGATTATCCATACTTACACATTTTGGAAGAAGTTGCAGGAGCTGTTTGGCGGAACGAGGGCCAGCTGTTCCAAGGTGATCGCAGGCAAAATAAAGGCCGTCTGATTCTGGAATAATAGGGACCATTCCGTACTGTTAAAGGCTGTGATGTTAGAGATGAGAATTTGGATGGTCTTGTTGAGGAGCGCCTGAGATAGAGCCGGGGACGGTAAAGTCTTATTTTGCTGCAAAAAAAAAAACGAAGATAAAAGTGAAGTCGGAGTGGAGGAGCGAGTCAATGATAGCACATAGTCGTTCTGTTCCAAGACCCCACGTGAAAGGAGAAGACAGCACCAGGTACCTTCTGAGTGTCTTACATCACAAGTCTTACATCACTTATCCTCACCCAGGGCCCAAACATACACCACCGCTCAAATGTTTGGGGTCACTCAGCGGTTTTAATGGAAAAGGGGTTAAACTTAAGCGATCAACAGGAGTGATGGGGGTGATAAAGGAGTGTTTCAAAAACAAGGACATTTCTAAGTGACCCCAAACTTGCGTATATATATATATATATATATATATATACTACACTACACGCCCCAAAGTCGATCTTCTTGGTGGGGAGAAGATATGTCAATGATGGGTACTCAGTGAAACCTAGCAGGAGCACAGATGGAAATGTGTAGCATTCTCTTGTGTCTCCTCGAAAAGGGTCTAGTCCTGTTTAGACTCCTCAACCAAACAATTTGGGGGACACAAGGGGGAGAACAGGAGTAAGACCAGATGTACTATAGTCAGAATGGGACAACAGGTTCCTTAAAGCCAGGTAAGACCAGTCTGGGCTTCTGCCAAAACCCTAAAGAAACATTTAGTTTAATATCTCCAGATCCTTCTAGTTGGCCAGAACCTCGGTCATTAGTTTGGAGATCGGAGACGATCCGACTTACGGCATTAACGACGGCGTTCAGGCTCATCAGGAAGTTATATACGCCGTTTTTATCCTGAAGGCTGTGCAGGATAAGTCCGTGCATCGCTGAATTATTTACGGCGTCTGATTCTATAGTGATGTTGACCAGCTGTGGTATAGACAGGATAGGCAGGACCTCTACCTATAGAAGGGCAAGAAAAAAAAATGTCAACAAGTAGTAAACAAATGCAATGTATGCTATAGAAACATATCTGCCGGCAGATCGGCCCCCATTCGGCCCCCGTCTAGTCGCCCGTTTCTCCTGCTGTAGAGAAACCTTAATCAGTTGTTGGTCTCGTCTTAGATCCAGGAGCCCTATGCCGATCCCATGCATGTTTAAATTCCCTCTGTGAATTAACCTCCTCTGCTTGGAGGCTGTTCCATTTAACTACCACCCTTACAGTAGAGTAATGTGTGGGACATTTACAAAGTGTTGGAAGTGTTGAAAAGTAGGAGTAATTTTACTGTCATGTATTTCGTTTTGCTTTATGTCGACCTTTCTGAACTTTATATTCACTTTGTACAAATGGATTAGGCGTATTTATTTACCCAACAATTATCCCTTTTTTTTCCCATTTCAGTCCGTTCTACAAAAGTGAAAAATGTTGCAAAGTGACATTTTTTACAATGCAACGGTGCCGTCACCACACAAAGGACAAAAAACTTGAAATGCCGCCCTTGTTTGTCAGAAACAAAGACTGACGTCAAAGATTTTATTAGTCTGTCGAACTCTCACCACTCTAGACAATTCCCATCATGCTCATCAGGATGCACTCTGGTTACTGCTTTTACTGGGAGATAAGTGGAACAGCCTCCCAGCAGAAGTGGTAGAGGGTAATACGGCGAGGGAATTTAAACGTGGATGGGATAGGCATACGGCTCCTGAATCTAAGACGAGACCAACCATCGAGACCAATGGAGAACTTGGAGTGGGTGGCTGAGGGTGCTGCCTTGAGACAGGCCTAGGGGTAAATACGTCTCTGATTATATGTAATACAGTAATTGTGCCAGAAACGATGTGAGAAATAAGGGTTCATCTTAAAAAAGAGAATCTGAATCGGTACTTACAACACTAAAATTAGCATTAAGAGCCGTCAAGTCATTTATTTCCGCCAACTGTGAAAAGCTCCCGAAATTCTCCACCAGCCACGCGCTGCTGTTGACGTTCGCGGTGCAGGCCGAGCCTAATGGATAGAGAGAGTGAGTTGCGTATTAATTATTGATATTAAATATGTTCAGATATTTATACAGAAGCTCTAGCACAAAGTTCTAAACATGGAGTAATCAGTAATCTTCTCTCTTCTTCTTCTGTCTTCTTTCTTCGTCCGCTTCTCCCTGGAATCAGCTCTCTTGACAAGATCACCGGGAGTACGTCCGCAAAAGGACAGAGCCACCATGTGGACAGCCTTTCCTCTCTTCCTCCGATCGGCGGAGAGGATGTGCGTCGAGGCTCAGCCCCTTTTGAGGAAGCGCTCAGTGAGGCCTGCCTAGCAGAGCTGATAGTGGGGAGAAGCAAGAGAAGAAGTAGCTGTGTGGGAAAGGAGATGGGGACATGAACGTGGTCAGAGGAGAAGGTAGGGAGACATTGTGAGAGCGTGAGAGAGCTTGAGTGTGTGAAAGTGCGAGAGTGTGCGAGAGCATTAGTAAGAGTGAGTGAGAGTGTGAGAGTTAGTGTGAGAGAGTGAGTAAAAGTGATACATTGTGAGTGTTTTTAGATTTTAAAATACGGGGACGAGGAGTGCCAAATATAGGATCCACCCCGTGTGTCAAATTATCTAGCTACTCCCCTGCGGAAGGGGTTACCGGTATTTAAGTTTTTATAAAAATATTTTTTCATGAGCACATACAATATTTGAGGGGAGTGATTGTTCCTTGTTGGGGAGTATTATGTTGGCCATAGGATTAGAGAAAGGTGATTAGAGGAAGGTGCGTAGAGGAAGATGATTAGAGGAAGATGATTAGAGGAAGGTGATTAGAGGAAGGTGCGTAAAGGAAGATGATTAGAGGAAGGTGATTAGAGGAAGGTGATTAGGGGAAGGTGATTAGGGGAAGATGATTAGAGAAAGGTGGCATTTAATTAATGTGATCCTACATATAAACAAGTTTGACTTTGATGATGTCCTTTACCTGTTACGTTTTTCCAGTTAATGAGGAACGACTTGATGGCAGGATACAGTTCTTGCCTTCTAGAAACTGGCATGTTTTTGAATTCCAAACTGACACCTCTTACCCTGTCAAACAAGAAATTGGATTTAATTAAGACCCACCATGGACAGGACTGAAAGTGCCCATGGAAGTCAAACATTTGAACACCCAGACTTCACTATGCACTATACCCCAACCCTGGGGAGCTTCTCCCGCAGGAAGGGCTAAGCCAGCCCTGTGTAATGTATAGTTCATTTATTTACTGATATACTTATCAAGAACTATCCCTGCATGAACTGTACATTAAACAGGCTTGGCTTAGCTCATGGTGTTGGTCCTTGCACAGCGAAGTCGTGGGGATGAAACGTTCAAGCAGCCAACGTTGAATTCAGACCCCCAGATTCTGTAATACATCTCTTTGGATATTTGCATGCGCCCTAGAAATCAGGTTGCATTCTGGGTCAGTACTTACAGTTTTTGGAATCTTCCACATGTTGCGTTCTGGGACTGGAGACACTTAAATGCGGTCTCGTTGACCATAGCAAGGAGCGGCTGAAGGGATTGTGTAAACGGCTGAGTCCAGTTTGAAGAATTGTCTGAACCGAGTGCTTTCAATACAAGCGACTGGGACCCCGCCATCAAAAACGAGCTCCATCTTGGACTTAGCTTGGCCATCTGATCAACAAAAGAAAGTCCACGATGAGATTTCTCGAAAACACTTGATCATGATAGTTCCTAGCGCGTGACTGCCATTACCAAATGTATATATTGATTACAAGCAAATATAAAGAATGTTTATTGACTACAATGTTGCAAGCTGACTCCCAAGTGGAAGAGGAAAGCCAAAATTCCTTGTTTTTGGACCTGTTTTTGGCCAGATTCTCTCTCTGCGGCGAAGGACCTTTGTGATGAGGACTATAATTTGATATTATTGTCATCTTTTGCTATTATTTGATATTATTGTCCTCCTGTGCTTTGTAAAATTGTAATATTTGGTTGGCATGCATTTCTTTTTACTCCTTTACTGTCTTAGAGTATATCTGGTAACATTGAAGGCTGTATTTCTGCATGGAGACAGATGTCCCTATCACAGATGTCTCTATAAATTCTGTGTTTTCTAACTGTCTCGCTGTCTTGCTGAACGCTCTCCCTCTGGCTAAGGATTTCTCTCACGGTCTAGCTGAGTGTCCTGTCACTCGCTGGCTGAGGGTTCTCCCTTTGTCAGGTTAAGGATTTTTTCTCACTGTCTGGCTGAGGGTTTTGTGGCTGTCTGGCTGAGGGTTTTGTCGCTGTCTGGCTGAGGGTTTTATCACTGTCTGGTAGAGGGTTTTGCTCGCTGTCTGGCTGCAGGGTTTGTGGCTGTCTGGCTAGGGTTTTCTCGCTGTCTGGCTGAGGGTTTTGTCGCTGTCTGGCTGAGGGTTTGTGGCTGTTCTGGCTGAGGGGTTTTGTCGCTGTCTGGCTTGAGGGTTTTGTCGCTTGTCTGGATGAGGTTTTTGTGGCTGTCTGGCTGAGGGTTTTGTCACTGTCTGGCCAAGGGCTCTACCTCTCTCTGGCTGAGGGATTTTTCCCCATTGTCTGGCTGAGGTTCCTCTGGTGGTCTGGCTGAGGTTTTTTTCCCCATTGTCTGGCTGAGGGTTCTCCCTCTCTCTGCCTGAGGGCTTTTCCTCACTGTCTGGCTGAGGGTTTTGTCACTGTCTGGCTGAGGGTTTTTCCCATTGTCTGGCTGAGGGTTCTCCCTCTCTCTGCCTGAGGGTTTTTCCCTCACTGTCTGGATGAGGGTTTTTTTTCCTTCTATCTGGCTGAGAGTTCTTCCTCCCTCTTCCCGAGGTTTCTTTGGTGTTTGTGACCGTTTAAGTCATTGTACAATATGCCTATACTATTCCATTAATGATAAGATAATAAATTAGATTCCGGAGAGAAAATCAAACCAAAACCCAAGGTTCTAAAATAAAAAAAAAGAATTATTTTCATGCTGGAGCCTGAAAAAAAACAACAAGCCTAAAACTGCCCCTCCTTTAAGATGACATTTCAGGTCCGAACATGTGACGGGTTCATTTATTTCAAGAATAACATCTGGTGTCACAAAGAAAACGTTTGCCTCCAGCGTTCATTAGTCCTTTATTCTTTGCGTGCAAAAGGATGTATCTATCGACAAACCTGTTTTACGACCTGGAATTTCTCATACGGTGTGTAGAGCAATTATGAAACCTCATCGGGCTCATATATATAAATATATATATATACTGTATATATAGCCCCAAGGAGAGGTGGTTAAGGTCTCATACCTTTTGGGTAACTAAGGTTGAGTATCCCGAAGAGCGGGTTGGGTTGGGTTGGTTCTCCATCTCATTTTCAGGGAGAACTCGACAGAGAGTGGGGACCGGGCTTTCTTTTATGTCGGCGGAGTTACAGGTGATTACGCTCACCTGTTCATGCTATCATGACTTTGTACACCTGAAAGAAGCTCTGTGTACACAGGCTGGTGACGCCAGACGTTTCAAAGGAGTTCATTGTAGAGAGAGAGAGAGATGCATTTGAGGTGTGAAGAGCAAATATCGAATGGTAATAAAATGGTCTGTTATCTCAGACAACCCTCCATAATGCATGGTTCAATCAGGGCCAGCCTGGACACCCACTGAGGTCCGCCTTATCGTAATGAATAAAGAAGCCAGGAAGAGGCAACTTTCCTTCAACTCCCAGTTTAGTGAATATTCCCTTATGTGTGAATGAGTGCTGAGGCTGACGGCATCATACCTGGGCATTGAGAGAGGACACCGCCACTTTGGCTTTGTTGGCATCCAGTTTGGAGAAGAGCAAGGCTGCGTACGCAGGATCTAGAGCCATTATTGTCTCATTGTCATAACAGCCAGACAAAGTCACAAGGAAGTCATCAGGGAGGCTGCTGAGTTCCGACGACTGACGGAAAAGAACATACAATCCGTTACATGTCGTGCAACATATCATTTCTGTGTTCTGTACTTTCAGTTGTTTGATAAACCCCAACCTATCAAGCTGTTTGTATCTCCGTCTAGCCATCTGTCTGTCCCATCTGTTGGACCATCAACTATCTCGTTTTTTATGTTGGATTTAATTAAATATGTTTTTTTTAACCAATGTTCTGCTTTTCTTTTCCCAAGCTTGAAAAATATGACTAAAAGCAGAGTATCATACACGCCATTGAAGCATCACAGAAGCTAAAAGTTGCAGATTCATCTTCAACGCTTCACAGAAGCTGAAAATACCCCTGGTGTAAGGAAAATACCCCTGGTGTGAGGAAAATACCCCTGGTGTATGGGCTCTCTCCCCCAGATATTGTCCAACCAGTGTCGCCAGTATCCAATCACCCAAAGTAATTCTTCTGCCTTTTAAACCCATTATATAGTGTGTGGGGGAGGGGTTGGTGTCCTACACAAAGACTACTTACCCTTGAACAAGCATAGACTTTGAATGTTGACTTGCACAGGTCCATCATGTTTATACTGTAAGAGAAAATGGCCAAAGCCTGTTTGTAAAGTTTTTTTTTCTATAACACATTCATTCAAGAAGAGCTGAACTTGGATCTTGGTTGCTAATGGTTTGGCCGACCATTGTTGGGACTTGTGGTTAATTATTATGATGGACAAGCATATCTGTGGACTCCTACGCTTTGGTTTTAGTATCAGGCCAACTGGAAGGTCCTCCTGGTCAGGTCGAAGGGACAGATTCCAAGTTGAGTTGATGGAATTCCAAATTGAAGGATAAGAGTTCTGATTCACAGGGCAAAGAGGCTGATCCTCCGTACCCTCACGCTCTTAAAACACGGACGTTCAAATCACGTCTACGTTTCTTTCCACCAACTCGTCATGACCTTGGGCAGCTCAAGATTCCTGACTTTACAGGCAGAGACTCACCCAGCCCAAAGAATTCGAGTTTCTGACAAGTGTCAACAACGTTAGCCGTTGAGTAAACAGAATGTGACAGTGTAACATTTCAGAAGAATTATGTGAAATGATTTGGCTGGGCGACACTTTAGCTTTAGAACCCGAAAGGATACTTATCATGCCTTGATGCATTTATAGATGACTTGGGGGAAAGAAAGAAATTTCATATTTTGGGGCTATTAAAGGTATGTATTTCCATAAGGGATCCATCTTTAAAAAAATGTGAAACTGAATTCCAAGTTGACTTTGCCACCACTAGATTTGGCCCAATATCGCGAGCTATTGTATGTAGCATGGGTGCTGGAGGCATATTTCACCAAGTGCGTTGGAAGCCCTAGAGCTATCCTTGTGGGGCAGTTGGGTGGTTGTCGGCGCTACAAAAACTCATATCCTACCCTTGGTCTAGACATCAGGTGAGTTGGACCTAGCGAGAAGAAGAAGAACCTTACCTTCCTGCACTTTGGCATGCTTCTGTTTCTATAAGAAGGGACATAAATGTGTAGTTAGTAATATTCAAAATGTGATCTCAGAACTTCTTAATGCTAAATTTACAATGCGGAATATACCTACCGTTTATAGCCGATATATTACACTGTGGAGAGAAATGAGAAGATATGCTGGATTTAGTGGCCACAAACTCAAAAATGGTAATTTTTTTAAACAAACTTTTTCCTAAATAATAACGTTGAGTGTAATTAGCCGTGAATATATTGCTGCATGGTCTGCATGAGCTCATACTCCAGCCGAGTACAGGCTCAGCCAAGTTTTGGTCAAAGTGGATTTTGATGACCACCAAAGTTCTAGGTTATCTGCTCGTCAGAGCGGCCAAAAGAGCTCGAAGGATGAATGAAGTCCCTACGATGTCCCACAAGTGAGAAAATGCCTGTTGCCGCTCAGAATATTGGTGGAATTAGGAGGCCAATGTTGAACTACAACCATCTTGGGTCTCAGTCAGTCCATTTGACTAGAACACGCTGCCTGAGGGTGCTTGGTGTTGTAGTTTATTGCAATGTCTGATACAACTGAATTACTGTAACAATTGGATTAGAGAATCGGTACTTACTGCATTGGCAGCGGATGAGAAGACAAGAAGCCCTGCACAGAATTAAAGGTCCAAATTATCAACAACGATTACAAATAGCCTCACAAATTGCCCCAAACCTTTAAATCCTAGTATTATCTACATAAATTCAACGAGTTAACCAAGGGCCGCCATCAGAACATCATGGGGCTCAGTACATACCTCCTGCTCCGCCCCACCCCATGCTATCTGCCACCACTTTACCCCATGATGCTCTGACTGCCCCAACCCCTGCTTGCATTAAGACAACCAGGCTCAGGTAGTAGACCGGGTAGCTGGCCAAGAGACCCAATAAGGGGGGCCAAGATGGACCAAGCCACCTGCTTACTAGTTATTATTTTTCTGAGCTCCTATCTGTAATTTGTAACATTATCAGCTTCTCGTTACAGGGAGCGTCCATCTTTAGAGGGCCGAATGTTATCCTGCGATAGCGAACCCAACTTCCCATACTTTCCAAACACAGACGTTTTTGTTTACGTTCTTGTAATTCTACCATAACGTAGTATGTTGATTTGATCAAAATATATAAAAATGATTTATATATATATATATATATATATATTGAATTTCAGAGAAGACTTACCAATCACAAGATGCATCACCAATAACTGTAGTGTATTTTCCATTGTGGTAATGGTCTGGCACGTCTATGAAAAAAACCAAAATAGATAAATATAACAATATATGTAATAATAGAAATAGATAGAATAATAGATAGAATAATATACATAGATATAATAATAGATAGAAATAGATATATTAATAGATAGAAATAGATATAACAATATATGTAATAATAGAAATAGATATAATAATAGATAGAATAATATACATACCGGTAGATATAATAATAGATAGAAATAGATATAATAATAGATAGAAATAGATATAACAATATATGTAATAATAGATAGAACTAGATATAATAATATATGTAATAATTACATACCGGATAGAGATTATGAATAATAGATAAGAAATAGATATAGATACATAGATAGAATAGATATTAACAATATACTGTTAATAATAGATAGACTAGATATAATAATATATGTAATAATAGAAATATAAAATTAATAGATAGAAATAGATATAACGAATATATGTAATAATAGATAGATATAACAATATAGTAATATAGAAATATAATAATAATAGATAGAATAATATCATACCTGTTAGATATAATAATAAGATAGAAATGATATAATTAATAGATAGAAATAGATATAACAATATATTAATAATAGAAATTAGATATAATAATAATGAAATAGATAGAATAATAGAATAATAGATAGAAATAGATATAATAATAGATAGAATAATAGATTCTATCTCAGTCATCCCATATGTCACCCCATTTGTTTAAAATTGTAATTTCATTCCAGGACAAAACTAATGCATAAATATAATGTAATTAAAAAATAATAATAATAATAAAAAAAACACTTAAAACAGGGTACACTGGAAATAGAAATGGAGTTATCTGCCTTATTTTAAAAAGACTGAGAAACAAAAAATCCAATAATATAGAAACAGATAATTTTATGGCAGATAAGACCCATTTTGGCCCCTTTTCCTGATTTTAAGAAGTTTAATCAGCCAATCCCACATGTTTCCTCACTGTATTAGCCTCTTCTTGTTATAACTTTTTCTCCTCCTTTGAAATAAACGTCCCTCCTGTACTTTGTTAAACGTCTCTCTCTCCTATCCCCCCTCTCAAACATCAAAAATTAAAAAAATTGTACAATACAAAAAAAAATCACATTAAAAAAATTCTAATGAAATTATATTTTCTATATATTATATTATATTTAAACCTAGGGCTCTTGGTAAATAACCCCATCGTGCATCAAGCATACCTGTCCTGCAGCTGCCAGCCGGATGATGTAGACACTGACTGCTGCAAGCGATGGATTTGAAGGTAATATAGCAGGGTGGGGTTGCAGCTGCTGTCACTACGATGTGAAACCTGAACGTCAAACACACCTTGCCCTTCCTTCCATAGATAAGCATCACTGGAAAGGAATGTTCCATTTCGGGGTCCCAAGTCACGTTGCGAAAGACCAAAAAAAAAAAAGCCTACGTCTTGAAAGCCAAGCGCCTGGCCTCGGTCAACTCATCTCATTGTTAGGTCCGTATGAGAGATCATGGAACGCCCTAATGGTGGACCATCTCGTCTGGCTTAACGTCCATCGCTTGGACGCGCTTGGGCGAGGTGTGGAAGGAATCAAAGTTGAGCAGAACAACGAATGAATCGAGAATTCATGTTTTTTTAACGGTATTGCTTTCGTTTTCTTGGATTTTGAAGCCGCGACGCCAAACCAAACCCCTATCTCAGCTCTCTCCATGATCTCACCTCTGTGACGCCATAGCCCGCAGTATTTAGAAATGACTCAAATGCCATCATTCTTTTAGCGTCTTCAAAGTCAATACAGTATATTTTTAGATTTGGATTTGAACACAAAATAACCTAAAACACAACATAAAATTTACTCTGCAATTATATAAAAAAAACATAGTATTATAATATTTTCTAAAATTAAGTATTTTGGAAACCGGAAAGTTGACCCCAAATCTAAATTTAAGATCTGCCGTGGTGTTGTCAGAAGTCGTTTTCCATAACATATGAAATCTGAAGGGCTGGATACTTCTCTTCCTAAACATAGTGTGAACGTCTCGAATTAAAACATAGCACGCCATGGGACTCTTACGCTCCAAGTCACCAAGCGGCTCTATGGAAAGCAGCCCACCAGAGGAAGGGATCTCCACACTATATGGACTATTTCTGGGGGACTGGGTTTCAATGCTCCAGATTTTGGGGTAAAAGGATATTTTTTACTAATTCTTCATCTGTTACGATGAGATTCCAATAGAATGACACACAGTGGTATTGGACCCCCCCCATTGCATTAGCCTGTTCTTTCTAGACGAAGACCCACATTCTTGGTCAAGATGACGAAAGCTCTTTCCTCCACTTTTGGTGGTAATGATGTCTACAGACTGGTCTTTCCAGTACATGGCAAACTGGACAGGCTGGATTGGTCTTGGGACGTTCTCAGCCCTCTGGCCCCTGGGGGCTACGTTATCACCCTAATCCGGCTGGACGGCAAGATGCTCCACGTAAAGCTTGTGGCGTCTTGGACTACTCAGCTGTGTGAGGCAGAGTTCATCATCTGGTGTTTGGCCGGACGTCTCTTTTAAATGTCATTTGTATGAACATAAAATGTGATGTCAGATAAAACATTTCCCTCCTGGACTTTGTTACCCTCAGCAAGACGGACTATTCTAGAATGTTGATGACCGATGTATCTTCGATGAGGGCAGGTTCCATGAAGTGCGGGCATTGAGGACTTCGGTGGGTTGGGATGTCCTAAAGTTCTGGAGGGTCTGCACGTTATACTATTTTTAGAGCTACCTTTACGAGGGGCATGAAAGGGACTATTTAACCCCTTCAGAACAGAGGTATTCTACATCAGTCTACACTTGATGACTCAATGGGTTTCACCATTTTCGTTGTGTCTTTGTCTAAGTGGGAGTTTTTTGTACTCAAAGAACCATGTATTGTTTTTTTGTTTTTTTTTTAAGAACTTTCATCTGAAACAATTATTATTCATATACGCTAAAATATATAATTCAATATGAGAAACACACTCAAACACAACGAAAACAGTATACCACACCGTATACCACACGACACACCACTCAAACAAACGAAAACAGTATACCAGCACCGACAGCACACATAAACACAACGAAAACAGTATACCACAACCGACGCACACCAAAACCAAAGAAACAGTATACCACACCGACGCACACTCAAACACAACGAAAACAGTTAGCCACAACCGACGCACACTCAAACACAAACAAAATAAACAAGTATACAACACCGACGCACACTGCAAACACAACTGAAAAACAGTAATACACACCGACGCACACTCAAACACAAACGAAAACAGTATAAACGCACACAGCGCACACTCAAAAACACAACCGAAAACAGTTATCCAACACCGAACGCAAACACCTCAAACACAATGAAAACAGTATAACATCGACGCACACTCAAAGCACAACGAAAACAGTATACCACACCGACAACACTCAAACACAACAAAAACAGTATACCACACCGACGCAACGACGTTCACGCGTCAAACACAACGAAAACAGTATACCACACAGACACACTCAAACACAAACGAAAACATATACCAACACCGACACACACTCAAAACACAACGGAAACAGTATAACCACTAACCGACACTTGCCTCAAACACAACGAAAACAGTAATACCACACCGACGCACACTCAAACACAACGAAAACATATACCAACACTGGACGCACCTCACTCAAAACACAAGAAAACAGTATACCACCCGACACACACCAAAACCACAAAAACGAAAACAAGTTTTACCCACACCGACGCACACTCAAACACAAACGAAAACAGTAATACACCACAAGACCGACACACAACTCAACACAACGAGAAACAGTAATACCAACACCGACCGCACACTCAAACACAAATGAAAACAGTATACCCAACCCGACGCCACTCAAACACATTTTTACGAAAACAGTACACCACACCGAACGCACACTTCAAACCAAGAAAACAGTACACCCAAACACCGACGCACACTCAAAACACAACGCATAACAGTACACACAACCGACGCACAACTCAAACACACGAAAACAGTAATACCACCACCGACCACACACTCAAACACAACGAAAACAGTATACCACCCGACGCACACTCAAACACAACGAAAACGAGTATACCACACCGACGCACCATCAAAACACAAATGAAAACGGAGTAACCACGATCGACCAGCACACTCAAACACAACGAAAACAAGTATAAGCCAACACCGACGCACACCTCAAACACAACAAAAACATATACCACACCTGACGCACACTCAAACAACAACGAAAACAGTATACCACACAGACAACACTCAAACACAAACGAAAACAGTATACCACACGCGACCACAACACTCAACACAACGGAAACAGTATACCAACCCGATCACAGCACTCAAACACAGACGAAAAACAGTATAACCACACCGATCCGCACACTCAAACACAAACGAAAAACAGTAACCACAGCCTGACGCACACTCAAACACAACGGAAAACAGTAAATACCACACCGACACACACTCAAACACAACGAGAACAGTATACCACACCGACGCACACTCTCACTCACACATTGCAAGCACAAACAACCCACTCAGACACACACATAATTTCATACATTATAAGAAAATGTGTTTTTTTAATGGAGTTCAGCGCACAATTTGAATGTGTAGTTGCTCCAATTACTGACTCGGACGACCATGAGCCTAGACAACCGTGCACATGGACCTCATGTAGGAACGTTGAGTGTTCTTTCAACTATAGCAAGCCGACTCTTACATCCCAGCAAGCTGAAAACCAACTCAAGTATAGATGTTTGCAAGTGCGCTTGGACAACTCCCATTAACCAATTCTCTGATTCCTTGAAATCCTTATTACCCCGAGAGCGTGTAATATATTGTGTCGGGGGAACTGGTTATATTGGTGTCCGTATTCTTTGATTCAGCTCCAGTGAATATCGATAGCAGCTCTCATTTTACTTTAAACCAGCTTCTTTTCTCGTAGGCCAACCTCGTGATCACAAAAGAAAACAGTTTTTTTTTTACGATTTCAGGTAGAATAACGCTGTTTGTGGTAATGCCTGTCTGAACAAAACAGGGAGTGTTTCGTGTTTTTGAAACAACCCAAAGTTAAAAACAAACAACGCGAGTGCAAAAATACTAAAACGGGACATCGGTTAAACGCTGTGGGAGCGATGACCTTTTTATTCTGATTTCACCTTTTTTTTTCTTGTTTCTGTTATTATGTCAATCCTAATGAGTCAGTGGAAAAGAATCAGAAACCGGTCGCATAACCCGGTGTGCCGTAGGGTGTCGGCAGCACAGGTGGGGTCTAATAAGCGTAGACGTATTTAAATTAAACGTACAAATTCCTTTACAAGGGAGAGATTTTTATCTGTTTCTCAAGAAGGCATATAAAAGGCATAGTCTATATTTCTCTTAAAGGACAACTGCGTCTTATATTTATATTTTTTTTTATTAAAATTGTTTATTCTGTAGGAAAATTATTTACAAATGGAAAGGAAAATTCAGCACCTTACAAATGTATTGTTTTATAATGACTATAAAGAGGCGACACTAAAAAAAAATCAGAATAGCGTTTTTTTTTTCTTAACATATTACCAATTTTCCAGAGGGAAAAAAACCCAAGAAGAAATAAATATGAAGTGATGAATAATAGTATGAATTGGGAGGGTTTTTTTTATTTTGTAGAATGTATGTGTAAAATGTATCCATTTAGATACTTTCTTATTTAACCCTTTGCGTAAGCAGTCACAGTCTAGATCCCGTTACCGCCAAATAGTTTTTATTCCTGATATTCAATTGCAAAAAAAAAAGCATTTTTCAAGGACTTTTTAGCATTTCTAGTTGAGAAAAATGTTTCGTATAGCTCCGCACAGAAGCACTTCCATCACTTGAAATTCTTGTGTTGGGTACCCAATATTCTCCAAAAATTCCCCTACAGAAATATAGAATTTGACATCAGATCAGACTTGTTTTTCCTGTTGTAAAGACTCAAACCTCATCCCCTTGAGAACAGAACTGTTTTTTTTTTTCTTTTTGCACCCTTCGTGTAATGGATTTAACATTTCTGCGGCGCTCGTAATTTTCTTCTCATTTACTAAATAAAATATAGTGAAAAATTTTTATGACTTTTATTTGAAAAATATTTTACTCATCTACAAAAACTAATGTAAAAACCTGCTAAGTAGATTATAATATTTATCCTGAATTTAGAAATACAAAATATTTTTATGTTTTTTTGTTGTTTTTTTTTTTTTTTGTTGTTTTTTTTTTTTGCATGATTGGGCAATAAGTAGTAGAGGAGTATTGCTACTTGAAAACTATTTGTCCTATTTGGGACACCTTTGAAGCCAGCCAATTCAAGTTACCCCCTCAAACTAATGTATTTTTGAAAACTAGTATTTTTAACTCTTTCCATGCACTAATTTCACCAGGCTTTCGTTAACCTGTTTTTTTGTGACGTGCCTGGCACGTCATTGGTCATTAACGGGTTATTCAGTCCTTGTTGTTGTCTTTGATTCAGGAGCCATTTGCCTATAGCGTGGATACCCCTACCACTTCTTCTGTGATACCATCCAAAATAAATTTGGCAAGTTTGATGGAGAAGTTTCCTCTGTAATCCAACAAGAGAGCTAAAACGCGAGATTCTCCCAAGTGGAGACAATTAACAATTCTCACTATTTCACAGAGGTCACATTTCTGCCGTGGTCTGCTTAACCCTTCATTCCTCATAAACTACCCACAGAATTATGACACTTTATCCTATTGTCTACGTGGATAGGGCTGGATAGTTTCCAGTAAGCAAGCAGGTATAGCGAGAACAGGAATACCACCCAGGAATGCAGTATGGAATTTTAACAATATGTTATTTTCACAAGAAACTTATCGAAACAAGTGACAAACCTGAATTCTGATCCTCTTTAATGCACCGTTCCACACAGACAAAATTGCGCTCTCTAAGATGCTAAGCAAATACAAAATTGCATATTTTTCATTTCAGTCTTTCCAGTTAACATTCTCTAATAATAGTCCCAATTAACCCCTCAACAGACTGGACTTATTTGAGATGTCAGGCCCTCACATTCTCGCAAAGCAAATATTTGTGAGTTGTTTGTGAGTACATGCAAATGGCTTGGACTTTTTTTTTAATTTCCTATATAAATAAAAGATAATAATAAATAATAATATTGAGCGATGGCCTAGACCAGCATCGTGTATTGTGTTTTTTCACCTTGTGTTTCCCCTGCATAATCTTTTATGTCATATTATAGTATTCTATAGATCATTTGTTAACACGGATACCAATTTCACAACTTAACGTAAAGTTTTACCACCGTGCTGCGGAACAGGTTATGACTTAAAACAACAAAACCAGTCTAGATTTTGAACATTGTGATAGGCGTATTTTTTGTAGACATTTGCCTTTTGCATTGTATTCAGAATGTTCTGAATTCTGATAAATAGGTGGTACTTGCCCCGGAGGCTTTTTTTCCCCTATTGTTCTGGATTTAAAGTCATTGGCTCTTCCTCCCTGTTCCTTCTGGAATAAAGGGTAAAAAAACAATTAAAAGACCCTTGGAGGCATGCATGCAAGAAACCATTTGGCGAGGCAGGGTCCCCTTCCCTCGCTTCCATCTCTCTTTCCCTCCCCTTCCCTGTCCCTATAATCCATCCCTGTATATAGTGAAAATTACTTGAGATGCAAAGGGGGCAGCCTGTAGGAAAACATTTTTTTCTTACCTTTTCAGGGCCCATCCGGCAAAGCCCTGCAAATTCCTCATCTTCAGCTGAGGCAAAAGGGCCAATCCAAAAAATAAACTAAAAAAAATCTAACATAAATAAATGA
This sequence comes from Spea multiplicata, assembly GCA_009364415.1. NCBI lineage: Eukaryota > Metazoa > Chordata > Amphibia > Anura > Pelobatidae > Spea > Spea multiplicata. The sequence continues at coordinate 9,528 of VKOC01024477.1, read as the reverse complement.
AAGTATCATCAGCACTTGATGGCAGCAGATCATGAAATAGCTCTTGGTTGCGCCGAAGTGTGTATCTATAGCATAGAACACCAGCGGCCCCTAGTGTTAAGAGAAAGTATTGCATCCTCCATTGAGTTGAATTAGCCCTATTCCTCACTACAGACCCAATTCACGTTATGCCCCCTTGCGGCTGTGGTAATATTCTGGGGCTCCACCTCTTAAGGACATGTGACACTGGAATAAAGGGTAAAGAAATAATTCAAAGACCCTTGGAGGCATGTATGCAAGAAACCATCTGGAGAGGCAGGGTTCCCTTCCCTCGCTTCCGTCTCTCTTTCCCTCCCCTTCCCTGTCCCTATAATCCACCCCTGCCCTTTGTGATGAAGGTGGTAGCGAGTATAAAAAATAAATAAGTGAACTAAAGCTTAAAAGATGAATACAAAGGCCCACCTACCTCTAGCGCTAAATAAAGGCTTATGCGCAGCCTGCTAAACCGATGGCGGTAAATTCCAGGAAGCGTATTACAGCTTCCTGCTTGCTGACAGTAGGATTCCAATAAAGTCTTTAGCAAGAGATCGTGGGAATGAAGGCATTTGATGGATGACAGAAAGGGCCAGACTAGGAATGACAATTTGGCCCTTGCAATGACGCAAGGGTGGCCGTCGCCAGGACACGAGTGGCCGTAGGGCAGCACACTGGGCATGATGTCAGAGTCTGGAAATATAAATCTGACTAATTTAAAAATTAAATAAAAATGTAATTGTATTAATAATAACAATACAAATGTGAAACAAAAGGAATTACAGCATCGGGGCTATCAGGTATCAAACATAAACCATGTAAATGATTCACACACGCAGTACACAGCACCTGCCACTAGGTGGCATCCATCATTGTTATAAAGATGTTGAACAGAATTATCTACGGGGCACGGAATTATCATAAAGTTACATAATGTTAGGTGACGGAGCACAGGCTCTGCTCGCTTCATTATCATTATTTTTTTAAATGATCAAAATTAACTAATGTGTGTATTTCTTGTATAACTGTGTATAATTAAACCACTCCCTGTTATGGAAGTGCCAACTGAAGTGCCAACTGAAGGGCCAACTGAAGGGATTTTATCCTTGAGGCATTAAATAAATACCTACAATCACACCTGTCCCTGACCACCGCCTATCAGCAAAGGTTTCGGAATATGAATTATATTTACTGGCATTTACAGGCAACCACCAGCTTCTAGTCCCCGGCACATCTGTCCTCCTCACATGAACACTTGTGGCAGCCAAATGTTCCTTTTGTCAAGAGATAAGGATATTCTAAATGAACTCACCTGTATTCAAGTAGGGAGAAAAACAGAAACTGACATTTTTTCCCACTCAACATTATCATTGTTTCATAGCACAAGTGCTACTTTCCTATAGGTATATGTTATATAATAATATATAAAAGGTGATAATTGTTTACCTTGTTTGGGATTTCTGAGGGGGAAAAAAAATGTAGATGAGTGTGGGGGTAATTGCTTCTACTACTCTTTTAATTTTAGTAGAAAGATTTTCCATCACCTTTACCCACCATAACTTATGTAATGGTGTATATATATCTATATTTATGTAGTGGGTAGTAGAAATACCATGTGCACACCTTTTACAGAGCATGCACAAAGGACAGGCTGTTCACTGCTTCAGCCCTAAGGCCAAAGGATCAAGCATTTCCCCCCTCTTCCCTAACGTTCTTGATCTTAGCCAAAAGGTTAAGCAGCAAGAAGAGATACAATCATCAGATCACCACTCACAGACAGCTGTGATACCAGTTCAATGCTTTGGGTAGCACAAGAAATACCATTACATAAGTTATGGTGAGTAAAGGTGATGGAAAAGCCTTCCACTAGAATTAAAGGGGGGTAGTAGAAGTATTATTATTAAACACTCATCTACAGACACCAGACAGAAGGCTTGTTTTTCCCTCAGAAATCTCATGTCGCTGCCACAACCACAAGGCATTCTGGGTAGGCACATGCAAATAAGGTTAACTATTTTCACCTTTTGCCTCTATATCCATTGCCTTTATACATGGATCCCTTGAAAGTAATTGACATAAAGTCCCCCTGCAGCGCTGCGGGTGATCTGTATCCGAACCCTGCTGCCTGCAGAGCTTCATGCAGTCTTCAATGATTGAAACAGGATCCTATTAAGTTGTATACTAAATAAAACCAGCGCCGTGTATTGTGTTTCTTCAACTTGCGTTTCCCATGCATAATCTTTTATGTCATATTATAGTATTCTATAGATCATTTGTTAACACTGATACCAATTTCATAACTTACCGTAAAGTTTTACCACTGTGCTGCGGAATAGGCTACAGCTTAAAACAACAAAGTCAATATTAATAATAATAATAATCATAAAAGATCAATGCGTTCCTGGCTTTACCTGTCTAGATTCTGAACATATAGTCAGTGACATTAAATTATCTTCATGCCAAAAAAGAGACATTGTGATAGATGTATTATTTGTAGACATTTGCCTTTTGCGATGTATTCAGAATGTTCTGAATTCTGATAAATAGGTCGTACCTGCCCCGGAGGCTTGGCATGATTCGGACCATGAGTCATAAGGATGTTGCCGACAGCTATTGGCCTATTTTCTGAATTATTTCTTGGAATTATTTTTTCTATTGTTCTGGATTTAAAGTCAGGACAATAGAACTGATTCCAGCATGGCACAGTTTTTGCGTTAAGAGTATGGGCAGCAGCGTATTCTGGCATTGGCTAAACAGCATATCTGGGAACTCTCAGACTTTGCCCCAATCCCAGGGTGAAGGGGCAGATTCCCAGGGCTACACAGTCTGGGATTAACTCCTAGCTATTCTACACTGCTGTGGTCAAAATTTGTGCTTTTGCTATCAGTATGTTATAGCTGATATCCCTGCTTGAATGCAGGTGCCTCCGTTAAGTGTATCGTCAAGGTTTCCGTGAAAAACAACAAAATAGAAAGATTTCTAAACCATAAAATGTACAAGATCCCTAAAGGGATCCCTATCCACACTGCACAGATTTAAATAATTTAAAAAAATGATAATAAAAAAAGGCCCTGGCACCACATGTAAATACTATAGCCCTCTCTCCCCTACACTACCCCCAATCCCCTTAAACCAAAATTATAGGGTACTATGCAAAGGACGAACATAAAAATATGGATGTGAGATATGTTTTTCATCAAGAGATATTACCGGCCATAAATCTGGTCATTGTTCATGAGAGGTACCTACTGTGTAGACAAAATTATAAAAAAAGAAAAAAAATAGATTTTTTATTTTAATAATACACAATTATTTAATAATAGCACAATTATTATTTTCTATGTGTTTCTATGGTTTCAAACTCATTTACACACACCAGACAAGCTTGTTTTTCCCTCAGAAATCTCGTGGTGCTGCCACAAGGGATTCTGGGTAGGCGCATGCAAATAAGGTCAACAATGATCACCTTTGCCTCTATATCCACTTTATACATGGATCCCTTGAAAGTAATCGCCCGCTGTACAGGACGGCCTTTAGACAGAACTCGGGAAGAGGTGCAATAGCTGGATCACCGCTCATGGACAGGCGTTTTTTTTGGGGGGGGTTTTAAGCCCCGAGGTTCGTGCTTCAGTGTGAAGAAAAACAAAAAAAGTGCCAGTGCCATGTACCGTAGAGCCATAGTGGACACCAGGTCCCCTTCTTCGTTTTCTTTGGGGGGTCGCACTCCCGAAGGATATGCGACCCCTTCCTTCCCTCACCGGCCTGCAGGAAGGCAGGATCTTCGTGGCCCCTTCCTGCAAGGGTTGGGGCTACTGAAATCTTCGCTTGGAGGAGCCCCCCTCAGAAAAACCAGACCTTTAGGGGACCTGGCTCCACCATGGCTTTTCAGTGTCATATTGTTCCGCGTCCAGTCCATCAAATCACTGCTTACATCAATAAATACAAACACACCTGCACTGTGGGAAAAAAAGCACGATCATGTAAATAACTAGACACAGAAACACTCCCAAAGGAAGCCCCAGTCTAATGCTAGCCAGACCACCGCTCACGGACAGACGTCTGGCACTTAATGAGACTCATGAGTTGTGATGCTGGCTTATTACTTGAGGCTTGTGGTAGCCAAGAAATACCCTTACATAAGTTATGGTGGGTAAAGGTGATGGAAAACCCTTTCACTAGAATTAAAGGGGTAGTAGAAGTATTATTAAACACTCATCTACAGACACCAGACAAGCCGGAAGGCTCGTTTTTCCCTCAGAAATCTCATGGTGCTGCCACAACGACAAGGGATTCTGGGTAGGCTCATGCAAAGTGTCTGGTGTCTGTAGATTTAGGCGTTTAATAATAATTATAGTACCCCCTTAATTTTAAGTGGAAGGGTTTTCCATCACCTTTACCCACCATAACTTATGTAATGGTATTTTATGGTTTCAAATGAAAGCCCAGGTTTCCAGAAAAAACTAAATGGATGTATAATCCATGTGGTTCATCCAACTTGGAAGAGAGGATTCTTAATCAAACATTTAATATGGGAAATGTGTTTTTTTTGTTTTTTATATATATATATTAAAAGCATACAGTATTTTCTATTTAGGGTACTGAAAATCCTTGGAGGTGAAAGAGTGATATATAGATCATCCTAAAAATAGGTGGAATTAAATCAGAGCCATTTAACTAGCTTTGCTACAATGTGACATGTGAGTAAGTCGCATAAAATGAGCGTGTTGATTTATGGTTTAGTAATCACAGCGTTGGAAGCAAATCGTTGTTGAATTAGGTGCGAGTGAATGCAGCAGATCATTATACATGAATGAGGCGTTACCCGCAACAAATAAGCTTTCTTATTCAAGTTTCTAAAACACGCACCTTTCACCGCCGCTATCCTGTTCAGTAAACACAGTTATAGCTTTCTAAGATGTATCAAGCTGATTATGTTACTGGATAAAGCCGTTATTTACCATTTGTTTTGTGTTTTTATATTCCTTGTAAAGAACTGTCATATGTTTCATGCTTGGTTTAAAGGATCACTAATTAAAATACACTTTTTTAACTTTATTTTTACTTACAGGGGAACTTTTTTCCATCTTGTTCCTTGTGCTGCAATCCCATTATTTTCTTTTTGCAATTTCATCTAATGGGAACTATCAGGAGCTTTAACAATAGGGGCGCGACCACTTAACGGAGATAATTAATTCTGCGGATTCTGGGAACAGAAAGCTGCGATGGCTGCTCTTGTTATAGATGGGTCTCTAATGCTTATATATTGCATAAGGAGGATTTTGCAGAAAAGGAGACCTAATTAAAATATAAAAGGACCTCTCAGCTATCGTAGGCATTAAAGTATTTACGTTTATTGGGCAACTCAGCACAAAAGGGTTTTTTCTTAAAAAAGGCTATTAAAGGACAAGATGGAAGCTTCCAGCAACTTAGCCTCGTTCATGGATGTATACATTTTTCCCAAACCTAGAATGGCTGAAAAGAGAATAGATTTTTAGATATTACTATTCCAATGATCTATTGCTGGCCATTTATGCAATATGATTTTTTTCAATTACGCCCCAAAGCGTCAAGCGACCAATGCCCTCGTACATATAAATTCCCCATTGACTGACATGACATTGAGTCATTGTTACCCACCCTGCGCTGCCCCGGGTTATTGTGTCACTCCGGCACCTGGAGCAGAACAAAGCGTAGCATTCTGAACATTGTACGACTCTAAGGCGAATCAGCGGTAGAAACTTGGCAATTCTCAGAATATATTTTTTTTTTTTAATGACGACATTATTAGAACTGAGGAATTGACTTTAAGCGAAGGCGTCCACTGCATGCCCAACAGTCTCTTCAATCATTTTTTTTTTATGTCAAATCACCGTAGACCAGACCAAAAACACTAAATCTTTTGTAATAAATTTGCACCTTTTTTAGCAATTTACTTTTTTAATTGTAAAAATAAAAATGCATAGCTTTTCACAGTTGGAAATGATACCATTTAATTTGGTAATTTCCATGCTAAATGTTATTTTCAATAATTCATCTTCTTATGGAAACTTTTTTTATGGAGACTATCATGCTGAGCATTTTGTTGTATAATTTATTTGTATTTTTTTTTTGTTAAAATTCATGGAATTTTCCTATTTATTATTTTTGCTTCGTATAGCTAGAAAACCAAAATTAATAAAAAATTGTGGTTCTCACATTTACTTAAACAAAGAATTGAACCTGACCCAATGAAATGTGTAAAATAAATGAATGCATACTAAAAAAAATTTCAGATTTAAAATTGTTTTGAAAATTCTATTTGTATCACAGTACTAAGCACAATGTGCAATTAGCTTTCTTCTTACTCGGCCTTCGAATAAATCCTCCGAATATCAATTAGGAGTTTACATGTGGACGACGACACAACCCATAATATGTGTTAAAAAGTCTAACCTTTGAACCATTAGCCTACTTTAGCGTGGCTTTAAGGGGGCTTTGACTGATTTGTGGTTTCCTAAATCCAAAATGCGGCAGTTTAATCCAACTGGTCTGTCCACGCCGGGCTTATTTTGGTTGTCAGAAAAGCCCCTGGCTTTTACTGTTCTACCAATTTAGCTCTGGCTCTGAACTTCATGACCACTGGAAAGACCACATTTCAAGATCCTGCTAAATCCTGTATCAAAAACACCTGAAGCTAAGTTCCTAATTTGCATAAAAGAATTGCTGTCCTATCCTGCATGAATGGGACCATTTGTGGTATTAGAAGGAGCTAATATTAATTTAATTAACTAGTTAATTAACTCCTTCGGCTCTCACCCCCCCTCCTTCCAGAATAGCGGACCTTGTAGAAGGTGTCTAAGATGTAATCATATGAATTGGTTGTTTTTATACTTTGTAATATTTTGTTCTGTGTATGCATTTATCAACAGCTAGTTATTTACATTGAACATGGACATGTACTAGAATTACCAAAATTACGTAACATGACAATAAAGTGAAAAAGATATTTGGCATTTAGATTGACATCTAGCACAACTAGGGTGTGCAAGAAACTCATTCCATAACCAAGGCAATGAAGGAAGGTAGGTGTTATTACTCCATTCATTACACAAGTTATGGTGAGTAAATGTGATGGAAAACCCTTCCGCTTAATATTAAGGGGTATGTAGAAGTATTATTAAACACTCATCTACAGACACCAGACAAGCCAGAAGGCTCCTTTTTTTCCCTCAGAAATGTTATGGTGCTGTTACAACCACAAGGGATTCTGGGTAGGCACATGCAAATAAGGTCAACAATAAGGTCACCATCTGCCTCTATATCCACTTTATACATTGATCCCATGAAAGTAATTGCCCGCTGTACAAGACAGCCTTTAGAAAAACTCTGGAAAAAGATGCAGTAGACAGGCCACCGCTCATGAGCAGCTGTTTTTACTTTTTTTTTTCTTCTTCTGTGGGGACCGCCCGGATCCTGCCAGAAGACCAGGGCCCAGCAGTCCCCCTTCAACTTCAGTGAGGAGCCAACCAGATCCTGGCAGAATGCCAGGGCCCAATACACAGTTGATATTTCATTTCAACAAATAATAAGAAAATACCTAACTTAGACTCATCGCCATGAGGCTGTGATAACACCTTAATACTTGAGGCTTGGGGTAGCACAAGAAATACCATTACATAAGTTATGGTGAGTAAATGTGATGGAAAATCCTTCCTCTTAAAATTAAGGCGGTAGTAGAAGTATTATTAAACACTCATCTACAGACACCAGACAAGACAGAAGGCTTGTTTTTCCCTTAAGAAATCCTTTTTTGTGCATGCGCCTACCCAGAATCCCTTGTGGTTGTGGCAGCACCATAAGATTTCTGGGGGAAAAACGAACCATCTGGCTGGTTTGTGGAACAGCTCTGCTTGAGTGAATAGGAATTAATTAAGAGACAAAGTCATAGGCTCAGGAAACGGATGTTTGGGCTCAAGGCTTTGGATCATAACCCAATTTTCTTTGTTTCAGGTCGAGGGCAGTGCTGGAGGGGACAGAGGGGGGACCTAATGGCCGGCATTAGTATAGAGTTTAAACTGAGTTACAGCTAGCTCTGGTGGCACTCACACTAGCTAGTGGTGCGCCCACCACGCAGGGGATGTTACTTTGGTGGTAGTGTCAGGGACCCCAGCCAGCCCTCAAGATTGCATCAGTTAGCATGTTTAGTTTAAGCTAACAAGTTTAATAAGTTCCGTCACATAATTAGCTTATTTGCTTTAATATAAATGGTCACGTTGCTGAATAACTTCTCTATACCTCTGGCTCATTATTTTAATACAGTTGGATGATCTTATTGGCAGTGCGCCTGTCATGTGGACTTCATTTGTCAGGGATTTGAATAATCTATGAGAACTCAAAGGTATATACGCCTGGCAGATGTAAAATATGCCACACACACCCATATAAGAGAACAGCTTCCAACCAGGATATGGGCATGCCTCCAACTCAATGGCTAAAGAAGGCAATTAAGGATAACTGAAGTGTTTGTCATTGTAATTAAAGAGGAAAGCATCTCAGAAGTCATTGTGGAGCAAAAGCTTCTTGGGATTCTCTTGAGATGGCAGTATCTGTTTTATATTCTTTATTATGACCAAGAAGATGTGGACAGTCCACATACCTGCTGAAGTACGCCATGTAAACCTTGTTCATATGATAAATAGTCTGGAAGACCATCCGCAGATAACAGGATCATACATACAGTTAGTTAAGTTGAAAAAAACCCATATAGCTCATCAAGTCCAACTACTCCACAAACCCATATTAGTTGATCCAGAAGAAGGCAAAACAAAAAACTCCCAACCTTTTTAATTAAGTAATGTCTTCTCAAAGGGAAAAAATCCTTCTTGAATCTAATCTTATCTACTTTTATTTGTGGAACTCATAGCTTAGACAAACGTGCTTTTAATGCCCAGGGGCACTCCTAGCTTTTTAGGAGCTTCCTAAGCAAAAATAGTAATAGAGCACCGTCTGTAATGTAGTGAAGATAATACCGTAATTACACGTGATGTAAGAATGTAAGAGTAATGGATACGTATTGTGTGTTTCACCTCTCCCATATACTATGAAGGTGCCCATTAAGCCAGCTGCCTAATCTGCCATTAAAGGTGCCAGAAGTGGCTATCGTATTTTCATTGGATAAAAAAGTTGGCAAGTTTATGGTAAAAGAGGCTGGCAAAAGTGTTCCAGTTGGTTGCAGAAATATTCCAGAGAAAGGGAAAGTCAGGTGACTGTCCCAATTGTTCTATATTTCTAAAACAACAGAGTCCAAGTGATTATGGTCGGTGTTGCTACGTAGGATGACTAAGCAGTTGACCGGTTCTAAAATAGTTTACTGTTTAATAAACTGGTTTGGGAAGTAGGGTTCATAGATCTACAAATGCACCCAGTTGATGGGGTGAGGGATACATTATTATATAGCCAGTGCACTCGGGGCAAGATTAAGCAAGCCCGAAAAGCGGACCGACCATTTAATAAATGTATCTACAAAATATAATTGAC
>VKOC01024476.1:0-50240 GCA_009364415.1 Spea multiplicata | reverse complement strand
GCAAAGCTCTAAGAAACAGGCAGACTTCAGCTACAGATTGCAGCAACAGCGAGAGCGTCGGCCAACTGAGCACCAACTGGAGTGTGCAAGGGGAATTTATAGAGCTGCAGGCATTAGCCCCTCCCCTTCTGCTCCTGAGCCTCCCTCCCTTGAATCTGCACATCTAATGGGTGCACTGCATCAGGCCCACCCTTCTGATCCACCAACCAGGAGTCCCACAGAGTGACTGTCTCCCAAGTTGTGGCCACAAATCCCCAGGGCCTGGCATTGATGATACACTCAGGGCAGTTGTAAGGGAACCCAGCGCCATGGTACCCAGGCACCCGTCGCCTTACACATATACGCTTACATTTTAAAGACAAAAAGGTGATATTAAATTATTAAAAATCACTAAAATGTTAATTTACTTTATTATTAAAGTTATTTTATAAACATTTTTTTAAGTGGAAGTATAAAACAACTATTTAGAATAAGACTGTTTAAATGATTGTGTCTACCCAATCCTTCTCAACAAAGTAAGGCGGATTTCACAAAAAGACTGAGTTGCAGATTGTAATTCAATAGAGCAGACAGAACATCAAAATAGGAAGGAAAAAGAAACAGTTCTTTGATGTATCGTTACAAGGCCTTCTGGTTTCAGAGCCTTCTTGGAAAATAATCTGATTAAAACGAATGCTTTGTAACGTGATTATGAGAAACAACATAGATGTGAATTAGTTTGAAGACAGATAGAAGTGTCCAGATGAATATAAACTCACAGAAAAAAATAATTGAAATCCCTTGATGGCAGATGCTGGCCCATAGCCAAGCTGGCTCAATTCCATCCAATTTTGATGGAAGCCATGTTGTAAAGGTACCATGTTACATGTGCTGAAATCCGATAACATTGACATGGTCAAAATTCTATTAGTCTTGAATGGTTACCGATGGTATTTATTTTTATACAACGTATAAGATTGGTCGAAATTTTTGTTTTTACAAATTAAGCTACAATTTGACAAAATAACAAGATGTGGCTTGCAGTCCAACAAGAGGTGCAGCTGCATATTACCCAAACTTATACTAAAACCTGACATTTCTCAAGCAACAAAAAGGATACAACAAAATCATCTAACATTTATTATTATACACATGGTAACAATCATTTCACTAAAATATTATAGCGCTTGATATTAAAGTTAAGGTCAAATGATCTTTAAGTCTTAAAACAAATGTTATTTCAGTCACGTGCTGTAGTTAGCAATCAAAATGAACGTTATCAGTGCTGTCGGCAGTAAATTACAGTCAAAGTGAACATAAAACAGCTTAATATTTCCCCCTCGAGGTAAATCTCATGAAAGGAGAATGTTAAATACTGCGAATTCACCCAGATGCCAAGCTCATTTTAATGAGTGGGGAGTGTTCTGTTCCACAAATATAGGTTTTACTTGTAATGAAGCTAAAGAAGGTTTCAGACGAGATATTTTGGTGACTTTCTAGTATTTTTGTGAACACTGATTTGACCCACTGCCTTGATCATTTTAATTTTAGGGAAATTTATTTTTTTGGTTGAGAATTTGTTTCCCTCTATCAAGCGTTCTACTGTTCAGACTTAATGCTACATCTGGATAGACCAGCTTCAGAAGACATAAATTACTTAGAGAGAAAAAGAAGGACCACTAAGTTGGTACAGTGGGTTACGAACAAAAGATTAATATGTATGCCATAGTAAACAGAATGAAGAGGTGAGACGTGATAGGAGCCATTAAAGAGTACATAAAGTGGAGCAAAGTTTGGAAAGTGGTCTTTGCAACCGATGGAATGGTCCAATCATCAGGGACATTCTGTTGGTTTCTGTGTGAGAAGACCATTCTACAATGTTGACCAGAACCTCTTGTATACCTCATGTCTCCATCATAGAAAACTCAGGATTCAGAGGGAGTAAGTGCCATCTTGGCCAACTTTCAGAGGTAGTAGCTTACCCCCTCAGGCCAGAAGGTGTCAGCCCTTTAATTAAGGATCAGTGACAGAAACCATTTTATTCTAACCCATGCAGTATTAAAGTGTGGATAGGCAATATGCAACCACGTGTATAGACGCACCCAAGTGGCAATCTACGGGTTACCCCAAGGGATCCAGCATGTCATTATCAATGCCACTGACAAAAATCCCTGTTAGACTGGGTAAAGATATCTGGAAAGGCGAGAGTTTTGCCTACAAAAAATGCCTGATGTTTCTATAAATTAAACTAAGTTTCATAATATATAGTAAGTCATAAACATTTAACTAAGATTCTAATTTGCCAGTCTCACTTCTCCATTAATGCAGTCAACATGTTACTTTAACTATTATTGATAACATGGTTGCGTATGAGGATGAAGCTTTAATCCGACCCCTCCCCCCATATAACCTGCTCGGGTTGTGATTCGTGATTTAAAAACATTTAAAAATGCATTAAATATTTTAAAAGCCAATTTCTTTAGAATCCACCAGGAATCCATTCCAACTGTGACAGATAAAAGTAATGTCTGAGTAACTCAATCAGGGTGTTTTATCTTGGCGTTCCAGAATTGCTGAATCTTTTCCACGAATCTCTCTGCAAACTTCTAAGTTGTTGGCAGACTGAATATTGACTGTACGGTCAGCACAGCAAATGTTGCTTAGTTGTGCAAATGCCGCTTCAATGATGGAAATGTTTCTTTGGTAGACATCCAGCTTATTTTCAAAATGACTTATCACCCAACATGTTTTGTCTGCTGGTGTCCAATTAGCGAGGAACTTACTGTGACTCTTTAACTCACGGAATTAAACCCTCTTCTAACTCGATTAAAATCAGGAAAGTAAACAAAACACAAAATAACGCCAAATCTTTTCATTTGATTTTTTGATATGGCAGCCCAGATGGAGCAGTATTTTTTTATAGTCTTTTACCTAAATCTTTAATTCATAGGAACAAGCGTGTGATCAAATATTGTTTAAGAATTTCCAAGATCAAGACATTAGAAGACCTGTTGTCAAGTTGTGAGCTTGTTTACTGTCAACAAATATTTGTTTTGATATTTTTTTTGTCCCGTTTTCTGATGTTTTTCGACTTCCATAGCAGGTGTCATCAAGTAAATTATAGAGAGCCCAAATAACTGTTATCAAGTACAAAAAAAGCTCTAAATATTTTTGCCTCCGTACTAAGTAGGAAAGGGTGACCTCTAAAATTCATAAACCGTGTTCTGTCAATGTCTGTTCTCTGTAATTTCTCTGAAAAAATGACAAATAGAAACCACACTACATTTAAAAAAACAATAGTTGGAACATACAAGACGGTAATATTGGCTTCTTTTGTGTTTTTGAGTACTTTTGCAAACAATCGAAACATATACGCTTGGGGTACCATTTTCACTGGACATTTGGGTCTTTAAGACTCAATCAAATCATTTCATACCATTAACCCCTTAATGGCAAAGCCCGTACATGCATTGTTTTCGATGGGTTTTGGGACTGCCCATTGTCCTTAAGGGGTTAAGTAGTAGCAAAATTAGTCCCTCTTATATAGAGGTCATGTTATCCACTCATAAATCAACCTCTTGGAGTGAGATACTTTACAAAAAGTATATTTGCAAAGCAGGCAATATAAAACGTTTATGTCAATATGGACACCTCATAGTGCCGGAGCTGCCTCATCATCATCCATGGTGAAAACTTGGACACCACAGTTAAGTTAGAGTCAACTGTCTTCTGACCCTTCTAGAGCTGCTCCTTTTTTTATTTAACAGCCTCTCTAGAAGAACAATTTCTTCATTAGGAACTGGTCATTCTTTTTTCACATTTCTGGTCACCGAAGTCTTCGCAAATGAACCCAAACGGCCAGCAGGAACCGATAAAATTGCTAAATGGCTCCAGCCCACGAGAATGTAAATAATTGTAGTATATCACTAATGGCTTCTGTTGTGATTTTCCATAATTTAGTTTGCTTTCATTTTTCGGAACATATGCACTCACAACAATATTAATAAACACTGTGATCAAGCTGGTGCTAAAGTGTTGGAACCTCTTGTTGTGTACTCTAAGTAGTTTGAAAATGTCTTATGATTTACTGTTAAAAGAGATAAATAAATCCATAAATGGGAACAGAAAGCTATACGAGGGATGATTTTGATGAGCAAAGGCATTAAAGAGCATCTGTTGTGTTCTTATACTCATTGTCCCTGTCTGTGATTCTAAGAGAGTAATTTCTTTTTTTCATTAAGAAAATATGACTGCATTGCGAATATTTGTACAACATTAACAAATTGTGATTTTTAAAAAAAAAATATATATATATACTGGAAATGAATAAAAGAGCCCCAAACCAATAAAATCTGCTTTCTTTACAGAAATAACAAGCACACTTGGATACAACAGAGAAACATGGAATTCGACAACAGATAAGGACCGTTGGACAGAACATGCCCATTGCGTCCTACCTAGTAACAAGTAAAAAGGGAATACATGGAAACACATAAAGAAAAAGAATACATAACATAATTCCGTAACTTCTTCCTGGAGCTCTCTCACTTCCCTAGTGGCACTATATGGAATTACAAGAAAACATTCACCAAAGCTTTAGGCAGTAGCCCCAAAATCGGAGAAGCCTGGGGGTCCTTGCCACCCCTGCTCTGCCTTTGCTTTTTATTAAAACAAGCACTATTTTAACCCCTTCACGCCAAAGCCTGTAAATGTATGGGCTCACAATGCATTGTCATAAAGGGGTTTAAGGACAACCCATTGTCTTTGAGGGGTTAAAACAACATATGTTTACCCATTATTGTATTATTATAGTGAAATGTACTTGGTAGGTAGCTAATTAAAATTTGAGTGCATATGTCTGAACACATTTTTGTCTCTTTAGGCTTGCACCATCTTAACTGAACCGTCTGATGTGCTTTATTCATTTTAAAAACGGACAGCCATAAGCTGAAGCTCGTTTCCACAATAGGCTTCTCTTGATGATATCTTGGTTCGGAGGGTCTGGTAAGTGGTGTTGTCTTAATTATTAATATTATTTACATATCTCATTGAAATGGCTCATACTGGCAGCTCCTCAGAACCGTAGAAGAGAACATTACCCCTGAGTTGTGTCTGACCTGTCCTGTTTGTGTGTAAGGGGTGCGCACAGCTTAGCTTCTTGGGACTGTCAAGGTCGATTCGCTGTGAGCCCCCTACTTATGCAAGATTAGACAAAAATTAAGAAAAAAACTAAAAAATTAATAAATAATTAATCATTATTTATTTAATAAATATTAAAAAATAATAAACCTTACTAAATATAGAGCCTATGGAATCTGGTGCAGACACACTTCTAAAGAGAATCTGTGAAACATGGCTCGAATAAATATGTTCCTTGCAGGCTGGCTAGACGTCTTTTCGTTCAGTAAGCCCAAAATCGGGGTGTGAATTTTCACAAGTATTAGCAAGTTTGTTAAAATACTTGGACATCACAACATCACAACACTTCGACTTCTAACAGAGTTATTTCTTTTAAAGTTTGTCATTTAGTTATTGCTATGGGGTAACATACAATTCTCATACAACTATTAACTTCATCATATATCCATTAATATCTTTTGACACGAAAGGATGACGGCTTGAACATCTCATCGTAATGTGCACATAAGAACTCCCGTTGCCATATTTTTTTCTTGCTGATAACTAAACAAAAGTGAAAATCTCTGGAGGAGTTGGAGAGAGGTGTGAACTTTCAAGCTTTTTTTCATCACCAACGGTCTGTTTAACCAACATCGAACTTTCATACTAAAAATCTATTAAAATGTTTCGAAACAGCCATCTTCGCAAATGTTTCCAACACATGGCTTAGTGGAATATGATCCTAGAACCAAATCGTTAATGAGATACATTACAAATGGATTTGGTTTCGTCAATGATCATTGTATAACATTTTTGGAAGCTTAATTAAGCAATAATATGGTATTACATTTCTCTACGCTGTCATCATTAAGCTAGTGAAATTCTATTGGATGAGATAAAGGTAATTACGCTAATTTTCAAGGTCTATAAAGAATGGAATTAGCTTATTGTCAGAATTGTATTCAAAGCTTGAGCATGTTTTCTTTCCGCAGAATACTTTTTTGTGGTGGCTGATAGTTTCTCTTGAATTTGTTCAAAAGGCTCTTGAATTTGAATATTTTTCCCTTGTATATTGTATGAACTGACTTCCATGTTATTTATAATTAGAGATTTTGGTGTAGTCACCGCATCTTTAGAAAGGAAATTCAATGTAAGTAGAATTCCGGTTACCTAGAATCCCCTTTTCAATACCTACTTGCAACCGTGATGATAATAATAATTATCTAGCATTAATTTACACATTAGCAGAAGAAGCTTAGGGGGGGGATTTATGAAAATCATACAAAGGGTGTAAAACAACACCGTTTTAGTATTGGTGGAGCATAAATGTGACATTCGTATGCAGCTGAAATAAATAATACATGTGAATATGGTTATTTTGGATTTTTTTCCATCAAGGAAACATCCCTGTGGAAGAAGTCCATTCACTGAGCAATCTAGATTTCTAGATATTTGCAGTGGGGATCTGGACTTTTTTTTTTACTATATTGCACTGAAAACCATTACGAATGCAGTATCACCGCTTAGGGAAATCTTGCCTCGTTTCTGTTTTCCAGATGAATTTAAAAGAAAGATCAAAACAGAGCCAAGGGGTCATCATGTAAAATCGGCAGTACGTTAGATCGCTCTTTGATTTATGGATATCACAGTCTGGTGAAATGAAAGGGTGAAGTTTTATTGTAAGTCTGTCTCGTGCTGTACAATAATGACCAAGGCGATGTTTCATTTCATTCATTTATTTCTACATTTCACTCCTGGTGCAGAACAGTTACGTAGAGGATATTTCAGTCATATTTATTGGTATAAAACTAATGAAATATATTAAGACCATATTCCTATAGTAGTCCAAAGTCTCTGGTATCATTGTTTTTAAGTGATTTGAAATGTAAAAGAGGATCAATGAATAAAATAGAAATTATGCAACCCAACTCTCTTTGCAAGAAGCCTTTGTCTGTAGCTTTGTCCTTCTTCTCTTACACTGATGGTGATAGGAAAGTGATCAAATGGGTATAAACATTTCTAAAGGTGACAATATCAAACATTTCTAATACACATGCACTAAAACAAACAACCTTCCTTTTTAAAAAAAAAATAGGTTAGTGCTTCACTTTAAAGAACAATTAAATGTTTTTAAAACAATTATTTTAAAAATTACCTACAATGCCAGTGGTAGTTTTACCTTGTATTAACCCTTTGGTTAATCGGGCTTGATCGTCCCGTAAATTGTCATCCAACCTCAAAGGCTGGGACTAGTTAAAATGGTAAAATGGCCTGGTAAAAAAAATAGGATAAATTGCCAAGAAAGGTCCAAGGTGTATAGTGCATTTACCTGTGCAAATTTCTAGGTTCAGGTGCTTTGAATAAAAATAAAAAAAAAACAAGGAAAATGGACTAAAATGTGCCTGAGGCCCATGGTGGAGACCAAATTCCCTTCTTCTTTTCTTTCATGGTCCCAACTGCCCAAAAGGGCAGAACCACTGATAGAAGAAGGGGGCCACCCATAAGGGCTCCTATCTCCTCCGTCACCAGAAAAAAACCAGACCTTTTATAGGGATTCCACCATTTCCAGTGATTAAAAAAATAAAAAATGTCAACATTACAATGTCTTCTGTGTATGGACAATGCTCAAACCAAAAAAATCAACAATATAAAAAGCATGCGCACTGTGCACTAAAAACTGTGCAATTGTGAGAAAAATGATATACTGTACAGTGCGCTATAGAAAGCCCCAGCCCTTTAGGCACAGTGCACATGGGGATAAAACCGTGACCACCCTTAAAGCCAGATGACTAAGCTTTCCGTCTCTCGCAGGTATTCACTTAATCTTAGCCAAAAAGCCGGAAAGGGATTGAGTGCCAGAAACTCATATTCAGTCTCCTAAACCAATTAGACAGAGTGCTCAAAGAGCATTAAAAGTTGAGCTGTCTTGGGCTGCCCAAAGCAGTCTTCACTGAAACATCGGGATCATGCCTTTGATGGATCAAAGAACTGGAAAATATAAACCTGAGCAACTTCATTATCAACTAAATAATTCAATATTAAATTCATTAAATAAAGATAACAATAATGCATTTAATATAGCGCTTTTAGTGCTAGATTCAGTTAATCTCGGATGTAACAAAACCCCCTTAAATGACGTTTCCTGGTGCATTGATATGCTGCGTCACGTTGCCCAAGATATCATAATTAAACCATTAAGCCCCACACGAGGTGAACAATGCAATTTTGGCCTACGTGGCACTTAGTGTGTTAATGGTCTTGCCGTTCTTGCTAAACCATGGAGCTCTTTTTTCCTGCAATGTGTAATTTCTAAAGTTCTCACAGGCAATTAAATAATTAAAGGGGGGGGGGAAACGATACTTTCCACTGATTCCACTTTAATAGAATTTTCTCGATGGGATGTTCATAAGGATTAGTTTCATTAACCGAACAAGTACGCAATACTAATGATTTAATTATCTTTTGCAAATACAATTGTGTCCTAATGTAACCATTACAGGCAATGTACAAATAATTAGTCTTAATAGCTATTATGCAATTTTTACAATGACTAATAAGCACCAGCCAATTTGCCTTGTTAATAACCAGCAGAATTTCTTTGTGTCTGTCTAGAACATCAGTCTATTTATTTAGCCTTGCTCTGGCATTCACAATTAACAGCGACATTAAAAAGTCATCTAAAGTTTGCTTTTGATGCGATGTTGCCGAAAAATGAAATATTTAATATTGCAGAGTTAGAGTTTTATTGTGCGTTGGGAAATTCATTCCATTAATACATAACAAAGTATCCAAGCTGAGCAGCTCGGTGGCATGAAATGGTTTATCCATTGTATTGGGTGCAGTGAAACAAAAAGCTATTGATCACATTCAGGGAGCCACACGGCAATCAGTACAATATAATACACCGTACCGTCCGATACACCAATGTGATTCGAAATAGACCCTCCATTCTAATTCGTACATTTTATACAGCTGCCAAAAAGGAGAGAACAGAGAAATAACATGAAAAGTGAAGCAAGCAATTACAAAAATACATCAGAAAACAGGAAATAGGAAAATATAATGAAATTATATATATATATATCTTGTAAAAGTTGCAAGGGTTAACTGAAATTTTGACTACCAATATAAAGTATTCTTTTTAATTACTGTTATGTTTAAGCGCTTATCCTTTCCACCAATTGATTAATGTATCAGTTAAGGTACCAGTTCTTTTGTGCAAATTGCTATATATATACGGTATATATATACATATATATATATATATATATATATATATATATATATATAATATACATAATACATACACACACTCTTTCCACCCTTAGGCTATAGCATAGAGCAACCACTCGTACTTCATCCTACAACCCCAAAAACACTCATTGTAACATTCAACTATATTAAGGTATATAACATAGAAGCGTCAAACAAGTCCTCAAACTATTCTCTTATTAAAATAGAAACCCAATTTAGCGAAAAAGTCTGATGTAGCAAATCCACACAAACAATAAAAAAAATGTTACTGGGATGTCCCCAAACATTATGAGCTCAATTTAGAGAATAAAGACAGAACTAATTTAAATTTTTATGTTTAATGTGAGTAAAAACATAACGAGATAATAAAAACAGAAAGGCATCCAAAATAAAATTAGGCATAAAGTCGCAAAATAATTAATTAACGGAAGCCTATAGCATTACTTTCATGATATCATCACGTGGAAGGACTTTACATCTGATCTATGAGCATGATAGCTGATTATTAGACCGCTTGCAGATTCCTGTGATCTCCATACAGGTTGAGTCAGATATAAATCAACCCCCTCCTGTCCTGCTCTGTTCTCTCTTATTTTACTTTCCTTTTTTTAAAAAAATAAAAAATAAAAACTGAACCCATAAGTTGCTTAGTCTCAACACAGAACAACTACATTAATGTTCCCTTATTAAGTAAAGAATGGGAATGACATTTCCAGGCATGGGTATAATCACATATACGGACTTCCTAAGGTTGGTCATCTGTAGCGCCTCTTCAGCTAGTCAGGCCTGGCCATCTGGCACACTGGATCAGGTCCTGCTATGTCAGGCCACCGGCTGGATATATTTGGCCCCATACTGTATGAGTATAAAATTGGAAGATACGGCCATGCCTATCCAGCCGCCGGCCACAGAAACATCATTTGACACACACTGGCCTCAAAGTGCCAGGGCTGCCTAGTCATCCTCAGTTCGTCCATGTTGCTTGGGATGTGATAATAATTAGAGGGCACGGTTAGATCCCGGTTGGACTTTAAGGGAGCAGGGAGTGGGTAAAAAACTGCGTGGAAAGTAGGCAGGTGTGGAGAGACCAACTGGCCATGGCCTTAGTGTTTCCAGTTATGGGAATAATGTTACCTTCTGCAGCACCTACCGTAAAAATCAGTTGCCCCATAACATTTTCTCTACCGAGATTTGCCACTTCTGATGTTGCTACTTCTTTTTTATGAAACACATAACGGGACCCTGTATTTAATTTTGTAGATATCTAAAAATTCTTCCTATCGAAGTTCATAAGGGCAAAAAAAAATAATTCAACAAATTCCATATTGTTACGCTTATTTTCCAACATATTCCAAAATAGCCTTCGTGCTACAGTATATCAGTATTCTTACAAGTTAATAACAGTAAATAGCACTTAACAATATAGTACTTAAATAGAAGTCATTTCTGCCAGATATGAATTGTTGCTTTCATGGGCACCCAGGGAGCCGTGGACTCACACCAGATTCCACACAATAATGTAGATGTGATTTGATTTTCATAAAGTACCATTTTAAAGAAGCGTTTAGTAATCATAAGACATCAATCAATTTGTGATCACAATTACATTGTAAGTCAAATGGATGTGTCATATTTTCTTTTGTGTGTTATTCATTTTGTTCACCTTTTTCATAATGGCTTCCTGCGCCACCTAGCCGGGATACTTTCGTTCAGCTACTTAAAACGATTCGATCAGCAATTAAACAAAGTAGAGTATAAAATAAATTCATGTTTATGTAAGTATTTTTCTCTTTTGTAACCAAGGCTGGACTGGGGATGACAAGGTGGCCCTGGCACTTTCAGGCCAAATGGAGTAAGCGAGACTTCCGGCCGGATATGTGTTATATTTTAATGCTGATTATTTGACACGTTATTATATAGCAGATGCCCCCTCGCTGGTCACAAGAGCTTACAATTACACCGAAAAATAATTAGATTTGAGGAGAAAAAAAAGACTATCAAGGGCATCATTATTTCCTGATAGGTATTGGTTAAACGGAGGCTGGGTAATACAAATGAAATTCATCGGCAAATAACCTTAATATCTTTAAATGAAAGCCTAATCCAGCTGTGTCCCATAAATTATTAAATACTGCTTTATTAGAAGATGCATGCATCCATTATTTCACAGATAATACATCAGGATAATTTGCGTTAATTGCATCACGACCATAATTATTATTATTAATTACATCAAGGCTATTTCCGTTATTCTTTCATGACAATTAAATCACTACCTGGTTTTTAAAGTTATAGAGTCATTTGATTCCTCGGTTTTCAGCTTGTTCACATTGTACGGACGCAAAAGGCTGGGATTTCCACGCTTATACAAGGTGTGTTTATTGACAAAGAAACCCAATGGGAAAATAGTTGGTCTTGCGGGTTCTATATGTAGCAGATCGACGTATAATAACTCAAATACATCGACGCGTTCTCGGAAGGTCTTATTTTCTGTTGTATCTTGTTTTTGCTTCAGGATATTTTTTATGTCACTATGGCAACAGAATACACGTGTAATCCTAGATGGCTGCGGTTATTCCCTATAAATGCTCAGTTGAGATGCTGACGGGCCAGTAGGGTATATATTTTGACAGAAGCTGAAGACCAGGTAAGACACAGCGCCAAACGTTGATAATCCACCAGACGGGAACAAGCATCTGATTATAGTTTTGTTTGCCCGTCATGACCTGAACACGTTTCAGAGTATAGTTCAACGGCTAGAAGAGGGATATGGAATCCATTAGGGGCTTTACAGTTGAATGAATGTATATCAAATCGGGCTTTTCCTGCAGAAGGAGAACTGTCTGTAAAAGGTCTACTTTATTGAATAAACCTCTCTGGCTTTTTTTTTGAATCGTAGTGTATTGTGTTTATTCACTAAAGTAAATTAGCGGTAGGGTTGAGCTCGCCATTTTGTTATGTAGGAGAGATATGCCAACTGTCAAGGCAACCTCAACAAGATTTGTACAAATTTCAGATTTGAAAAACAGGGATTCTTTAACATAAAAAACAGTAAAGGTTAAAGCAGCTTGGTTTGGACAAAATAACTACTTTTGAGAAAACACATTGAAATATTGAAAACAAAAGCTGTTGCTGTCACCGCAAATAGATGGACGCTTCAAACAAATTTCACGTATACGTATTAAAAAAAGAATAAAAAAGTAGGAGGCAGTAAAGTGGGATGCAGTGAGAAATTAACACACGTGCTTCACGTGACAGAAATACAAATCTTTGCCTGTTTTCTAGGGTAAGCAAACAATTAAGAGGGGTTGATTTCGACGAAGGAAAACCATTACATTTACACAAAGCCTTAGCATTTCACTGAAATTAATTTATCTGTTCCAGACAATAGTGTCAGGGCTTTCTTTATAAAAGCAACGATTCACTTAGGAAATATTGCCAACGGCAGAAGAAATACAGAAAATTGCACTATAGGAAGAGGGAACCGATGGTCAGCCACGTCCACACCGAAAACGGGAAAATGATTATTATTATTAGACTTATCTAATTATTATTAGACTTATCGAAAATGTCTACACTCTTTTGAAAATCGAAATCAGAATCTTTATGAAGACTATTAAGTTCCAACCAGTAAAGGTTGCAATCCACCCCAATATAAAAGAGAACAAATAACTTCTCGCTACGCCAGAATGACTTAAATGCTCCTGTTATGTCAAACTGACCTTAGCAAAGCTCTCCCTGATAGTGGTAGCAAATGTTTATAAGGAGCTATTACTTTTCATTGCATGTAGATTTATAGCTTCGGTGCATTCTAGTTTGGTAAAGGGTTTTCTTTAAGGATAACACAAAAATGCTATTTTCTGGAGCCATCTATTGTGATTTGTTGGAAGGTTTAAAAAAACCACACACTAGCAATCTAATTTATCTAGCGAGGTTAAGGTAGACTCTGTCTACTACAAATCAAAGCAATGGTACCGCTTCACTGAAATTGAGCTGACAAATTGTAAGTCTGCACATGCAGAAGGTTCGTTGGCGTTAGAAATAGGCAGCTCGGAATGGGAATTTTCTACAACTTTATTGGGTCCTGATGGAAAAAGCACAAGCCAATACCTGTACAGTCAGAGCAGGGAGTATAACGTGTGAACTAAGGAAGAAAATACTTATTTGGACTTAAAAATGTGTTGTTCATTGTCCAAGAGTGGCCCACCAACTATTGCTAGAGTTTAAATCCCCTAAAGCTATACCAGAAGCAAGCAAAGTTGGATATTTGGGGGGCCAAACCCATCCAAATAATCCATGCATATGAATAAGAAAGTATTTTGGAGACACAAGAGACAGTTTATTTACTAGAACGTTAGATGTTTGATGAATGCCCATAAAAATATTCCTAGAGAAGGGACCGGTGAAGAAAAGGTTGGTCATCAATATTAGTCATATTAGTAGTAGGTCATCTACCTTGATGACAATTTTAAATGAATGAAAAATCATTGGGAATTTGCAAAACATCTTCTAAAATGAGGAAAAAAAGAATAGTGCATGGAGCATAAATTCACCCAATGTAATGTGAAACGAAGTTCTCAATGAATCATAAAATGAAATGAAATAAAAGTACTAAATGACGAGGATCGGAATGGTGCAGGCATCACCTAGATTTTTTTAACCAAAACAGATACGGAAGTCGATGCACAAAGACAGATTAAATTGACATAACCACGTCTGATAATGATGTCACCCATTAAGAATTCATGAAAATGATCGCACCATTCACATTTCCTTTAGCGCATTACATTTGATTTTCTACAGTCCTTTGAAAATCACCTCTGCTCCTTTGTTCTTCTTCCATATTGTCCTTAAACTTGTTTTCACAAATATTTGCTATGTTATGTCTGGTCATCGCTGCCCATCAATAAGGTTAGCTGACATAATGTTAAATAAAGCAAAGAACGGATTGCATTTACCATGGGAAATTATAGTCCCATCAGCAATGTTTTTATAAACCCATGTAACAACACAGGAGCAATTTAGGCTAAATCATACTGATGTCCAAAGCAAGAAAGGCATTTTTTTAATTATTGTTTATATTCCCGACATTAAAGCTACTGCATTATAACGTTTGGATTTTTTATTACGGTTTTCAGTGGATATATTAAACCTCGGAAAATGTGTTTTGCTCTTCCTGCTGTGATAGCAGTTAAGAATGGCGTTCCTCAGTAACAAGCCATGTAAATCTTCGCTTGATTATTGGAACCGCGTGTGTTAGTTAATGATGGAGTGTCCATAAAAACACATTGTGGGTTTCAGATCTTACAAAGCCCGAAAGTGAATTTTAAAAAGAAGAAACTATCATTTCTATTATTATTCTTTTCCGATCTACATAGGAGCTTAACTTTACAAACAATATACTGTTGCGGCGCTTTCAGAAAAAAGTTGTTTTAACCAATATTTGATAGTCTTGAAAAAAGTTACGGTTTGACTTATGTCAATACGCGGCAGCTGGCCTTAAAGTGCCAGAGACGCCCGTCATCACTAGTCTGCCCCACAATGATGGTATATTTTAATTGATAACTTTTAGAATGATGATGGCATTAACATTCACAGTCAGTTCTAATATATTAGGAAAATAATATAATGTCTACAACTGAGCAGCCCTCTATTAGCACCGGTGGATTTGGTAAATTATAAGAAGTGGAAGCAATAAAGAGCGAATGAATGAATTTATTTTACTTTTAAGCAGGAAGAAAAATGAATAACAACTTGCTGTAGAATGTAATAGATTTATGTGACACTCTTGATATGTAATTGAAATGGGAACATTTGGCACTTAGTCTGCTATGACCCTTCTAGCATTTTTCCCCACAATTTCAAACCCCATTTTTGCCTGTAATTTCACAAGTTGATTTATTGCTAACCATTGAATTCACCACAGGAAGCAAACGCACACATTCATCTGTTTTATAGGAAATAATGTCACAAAAACTCTTGTATTGTGTGACAGCCTTAGAGGTAGAAAAAAAAAATGCAACGTTATTTATTTAAGTACAATGGTTGAGGTGACAGAACGCGGAATATAAACAGTGATAATTACGGGTTTCTTCCATTCAATATGCCACATTCGTTTTTGCATCTTGGATTTCCTTATTTTTTCTAAATCATGTTTTTGGCTTAAGATGAATCAAGATTTAAAAAAAAAAAAGAAATGAAGGAATGAAGCAAGTGACACTTGTATTTGAGAGAATCATAGAATGCATTGAATAGAAACTGTAAATATACATACAAATACATGAAATTGCTTTTATGGATTTAATTATGAATTACAATGAGGTCTAACACGCCAGGAAAATATTTTCTTTTATCGGAAAATGCAAAATACTTATTTAACCCCTTAAGGACAATGGGCAGTCCCTAAACCTATTGAAAACAATGCATTTTGAGCCCGTACATGTACGGGCTTTGTCATTAAAGGATTAAATATGGAAAAGTATATTTTGGGTGTCCTGATAAAGTAATTGTGGGGTAAAATACCCAAAAAACTGTTTAACAAATGTGGCAATATATAGAAAATGTCTATTTGCATAAATAAGAAAATATTTTTTTAAAAAATAGAAACTTGTTGGCAGTATGTTATGTAGCTACCATTTCCCAAAAAAAACCCACCCAAGACATCATTCTTAAGAATAAACGACGTAAAAAATAAATTTACTGCTGTGTAAACTGGGAGTATGAATTGATACGACAGCTGATCGCAGGTGAGACTTACTAAATAAAAAGTGATTAATGAAAGCGGATAAGTCAGCGACAGCTATATTACCCACAACTAAGGCTACCAGCTGGCAGTTCTTCAGTAGCTAGACTTCAATTCCCATCATGCTCAGTCCCTCTACACATTTCTTTTATTTTTTTTTTAACTTCTGTCCTTCTTTCTTACCAGCATTTCACTGTCCATACTGTGCACGCCAATACCTATGAATAAAACTGAGAAGTAAATAGAACGATATTAAAACCAAAGTGATTGCTGTTTAATTACCTCCCTGAACAAGTCATCATTTTCTTAAATTAATCCTAATATATATATAAACCTACAGTATATGTACCATATTTGGTAATAATCTGTAACAGTTTAATGGTTCCAGAAAACTAAAACAATACAAATGGGAAAAAAATAGTTTATAGAGGATTATGGGAATTATTTTCTTCTGAATTAGGAGCTACAATATAATATTTTGGTATAAATTACTGATATAGACATACCTGGGAACTTCTGGGCTCCGGCTACCCGGAACCTCCCCTTGCGGGGCGCGCCCAGGTCTGCACATTGACGTCAGCGGGCGGTCCCGCTGACATCGGTGGGCGGTCCTGCTGACATCGGTGGGCGGTCCGGCTGATGTCGGGGGCATTCCTGGTGACGGCAGTCGAAAACATCCCATTTGAAGGAAAAAATGGGCGGCGAGCGGGGCGTGGCAAGACCCCGCTCCCGCAACCCGGAGGATTCGGGTCTTGACCCGGAGAACCGGAGAAGCAGTGCTCACCCGGCAATCTCCTGGCCAAACCCGGAGGGTTCCCAGGTATGGATATAGAGAATAAGTCACAATAACTTCACTGATTCACCTTTCGGTGCAGGAAATACTTTATGCTAAAATATCAAGGTATTCAAATGATCTTATTAAAAAATTACCATGCAGGGAACTTATTGTAAGTAAATTAATAGGGCATTTGCCCGTTGTGCTAGATGGCCAAAAAAATGCCAAATACATTATCCAAAAGCACTTTTTAAAAAAAAGAAATATATATATTTTTTTAACATTTTTCAAATGACAAATAGTGTGTCATCCTAGGATTTTTGCAGAAAAAGGCACTTTTTCACAATTTAACATGCACTTTAAAGGGCAGACAGAACGCTTTACATAATGCATCTGTTGTATTTCAGTTTCGTGGTGTTTTAAGGACGCCTCATGTTAGACAGTTATAAAAAAAACAAAAAAAGTAAAATAATAGTTTTCCTTTGTTTGCTAAATGTACCAAGGCAGAGTGGTATAACTTCCATAGAATCCAGCATGGTAACAAGTCAGCTAATGTAGTATTTCCATAGCAACACAAGCAAGATGCTCACAGACCATAAAATGTCTCTACCCCCTGATGTTTTCCTCTATTTTCAATTGTGCATGAAATGTTTGTGATATATGCAAGGTCTCCATGAGTTATATTTTTCTTTGCAAAAAAAAACTTTTGTCTTCTAGTTGACAGAAGGACATGGGACGAGAAATGTATACACTGCCGATTCCTTAAAACAAGGTTCATCAATAAGAGCAATAATGGGTTAATCATAAGGCGATATAAGGTTGAGGTTTGTTTTATTGCTATATATTTAGACCTTATCAATGTCATTGCGTTCGTTTACTTTATAAACACTTAAGAGCTCAGGATCAGACACTACGGCTCACACAAAAAACGCTAAAAGTCTACTTTTGAAATATAATCCGATTCTTGGAAGGCAGTGGTGGGAAGACAAACCTACATGGAACATTCAGTTTTAGACCCACTCTATGTTTTATTGTTAGCACTTGCAGGGGGGCTGCCGAGTTCTGAAACGGGTAGTGTGCGTAAAAATCCTCCGAAGCACAAGCTCCACGTGTTGGTGGCTTCATGAAATGGGTTTCCAAGGCCGAGCAGCTGCACACAAGGTAAAGATCGTTGTGCACAATGCCAAGTGTCAGCTGCAGTGCCTTAAAGCACATTGCCACTGGACTCTGAAGCAGTGGAAACATGTTCTCTGGAGTGAAGACCGATGGACAAATCTGAGTGAACTCCACAGGAGAAAGCCACCAAATGGAATGCATACTCTAAAGTTTGGTGGAGTAGAGATAATGGTCTGTGGCTGTTTTTCAGTGTTTAAGTGTCCTTTAGTTCCAGTAAAGTATAATGTTAATGCGACAGCAGGCAAAGACACTTTAGACAACTGTTTGCTTCCAACCCTGTGGCATCAGTTTGAAGAATGGCCTTTCATGTTCCAGCATGACTTTGCCCCTGTGCACAAAGCAAGGTCCATAAAGACACAGTTTTATGAGTCTGGTGTAGAGGAACCCAAGCCCTGACCATAACCCTGCTGAACATGCCAACTTTTGTGAGTCTGGCTTCCTCATCTAACCTCACAAATGTTATTTTGGCTGATAACGGGCACAAATTACCACAAACACACCGCAATAGCTTGTGGAAGAAGAGTAGAGGCTATTATAGCCACAAATAGGGTGTCTAAGTATGTTTGAACACGATTGAACATTGTAACGTCTCCTAACACCTTGTTGCCTAAAGGTAAATGTAACACACTATGAAGTATGTACCTAATTTCATATAAGGCTTAATGTAAAGCACAAAGCTTAATGAGACGATCGGTATTATATGGCTCCTAAATATAATCAGAGCTGACCTATATGATTATATACAGTATTTATGTCTTATATGATCATTATGGAAGTTTCAAACAAGTTATTCCCGTATTCAGTGTGATATTTAACTCATTTCCATACAGAACATATTTATCCGCTAACCTTCAAGACACATCCCTCAGAAAGTCTTAAATGTCTTCTCAGCTATTTGCTCAGATAAAATCGTAGCCTGTGAATTATCGCTGGCGTCCCTGGTCAATATGAACTAAAACATACACATGTTTAATTATGGCTCCTTTGGCGCTTTCTGTCAATGTCTCATTAGTGAGTATATTGTAAGCTGCTGAGATTTATCACTCAGAATATATGGGTTTTTTTTTAAAAAAGAAAAAGAAATGATTTCGTCTTTTAATCTGATTTGCTCTGTGTGACCCCCTCTGTTAACCCTTTGTGCACCAGAATAGCTTGGAATGGAACTGAATATCCCGAAGCATTTATAAGGAACCTCCTAGCCTCACGATCTCTTTGGGCCCCTACCAAGTGAAAGAAGCCAATTTGCTTGTTCAGCGGTACTAATAGATAATGGGTCTAGAATTATAGGAACAGCAGCTTCAGAACAGCCGTAGGCTACCGGTTGGATACGCCAATTATATAGCGTCAAAACTGTGGGGTGCTTCCCTGATTGGATAAAGGGCCACTGAAACGCAACTCTAGGGACTTCATTTGTAAGTATGGCCTTTGCTGGTTAATACATACATATATATATATATATATATATATATATATATATATACTGTGCCGTTCAAAAGTTTGGGGTCAAGCTGAAAATAGGGACATTTCTAGCTGTAACAAAATTGCAAAAGGGTTTTCTAACGATCAGTTAGGCCTTAAAACATAAAATTGGATTAGGCTAAAGGGCCATTTCCAGCCACAATAGTCATATATATAT
The DNA here is from genome assembly GCA_009364415.1 of Spea multiplicata. Classification (NCBI taxonomy): domain Eukaryota; kingdom Metazoa; phylum Chordata; class Amphibia; order Anura; family Pelobatidae; genus Spea; species Spea multiplicata. The sequence goes on along the minus strand of VKOC01024476.1, from coordinate 30,560 downwards.
ATATACATATATATATATATTTCCATACAATGACGTATATTAATGTTTCCTTTGTCTTTTTAACAAGAAAACCCACGGACACGATTCTCCTTTGATAGTCTTTGGTCACATCAGCTTGTCCTGCAAGGTTCTTCAAGAAAACGTTCTTAAAGGACATGCGCTGAAACCCATTGATCTGTTATACTTGAACCCTGGTGAAATGCTTCCCTCCGCTTCCAGTCCTGAAGATGTACGTGGATCTCAGTAGCTTCTAAAGTTGGATGCAGGTCTGCGCATTCGTTTGAACCCGTGGTTGACGTTCTGTCTGCCTTGCACATATAATTGCTTTTATGGCAGATGAGCTGTGATTGTACCTGGACAGCGATTGTTCTCCGCGGTGATGTAGAGTTTGAGGGACAGGGTACTGAATGCCTGCATTTATTCTTACAATGACCTTATAGGTTGTGCCAGTATAGATGTTAGGACAGATTTGAGAAGTCTCGGTGGTCAGATTAAAGGAAGGAACGACAATTTCTGATGATTTAATGTAACTGATGCAATATTTCATAACCTCATTTTTAGATATGGTGGGGATTTATTCAGTGGACAGCTGGCGATATTTCCCGGTAACATAGTGTAACCAGATTGCGCCTCTAACTGGGGTTGCTTATGGAAACATACTGGTCAAAAGCTACATTAAAGCGATTGCAGTAACATATGTGTTATTTTTAAGTATCAGATAGAGGGGACATCAGGTGGTCCTATAGTTTTACAGGTGCAACATTTTATAAGTAGTCTTATATCACAATCAATTGAATGTTCTGGCAAGTTGGGCGTTTCAATTGATTTCCCCTGTGATATGAAATAAAAGACTTTGCACAAGAAATGGTGTTTATAAATAATTAATACCCAAGTAAAATTGCGCCGTTTCTAGAATTACATACTAAATGTTGTAATTTACAATAGGTTTTTGACACTCCAAACCATCTCATTTTGCTGTGACTGATTCTACCCTGGCATACTTAAGTATATATATATATATATGCAAGACTAATTCCTATAGATTCATGGGAGCAGAGTCCTAGTAGGCTGACATGCATTGCTGTCTAACGCAGTTAGCAAGTATGCTTCCTGCTTGAGTAAAGGTAGGCTGGGGAGGAATAAAATGAAGCAGAAGTCTAATTTTCTAATTCCTCTTTTCTCATGCAATAAAATACACTGGGGAGTTTTTTGTCCAGTATATTTGGGGTGGAGTGATTATTTAATAATCACAACCATTCTTCATACCTAAGTGAATTGCCAACCACGCAAATAATATTTTTTTTTATTCTACTGCTCTTTGTAATGTTTCTTATGAATGTTAAGAATATGCAGCCGTTCTGCGTCTGATGTTTCCACCTAATACTGTGTTTGCTTTGTCATAACAATTACCGTTAATAGTGACTGGCACGTTTTTAAATATGTCTATGCTCATGAGGACAATACTAAATGGACTGGAAAAAAAAAACACCAAGACATTGCTAAAAAGGCGTTCTGGCGAATTGGTGAGCGAGCGGAAAGTACAGTAAGGCTAGTTTTCATATTTAGTTTTCAAGTATGAACAAAGATGTAAAAGCTATGTAACTCATTAGAATATGAGTTATGGTGATGCGTATCCAGCCTCGGGCTACAGGAACTAATACAGTCTCCATAATGAATATTTAATCTCCATACTAGAAGTCTCACATGCATAATGCATGCTTCATGGGCTATAAAAAAAAAAATAAAGAAATAAAAAGTGTTTTTCTCCGGTTTGGGTCATCACTGAGATGTTCATAGCAGAGCATGTTCCTACACATTACACTCAAGGCTTTATTAGAAAAATATGCATAGGGAAAGACAAGTTATATGTATGGATATATAATATTATTTTGCAGATGAAATACACATACAATACAAAGTTCCATAAGAAAGCTCTAATAAATCTAAGCTTTGCATGCGTTCAAGTAAGGGTGACCCATCTTCTCCTTTAACTAAGGAGATGGAAATGTTGATTTTCATGAGTCTTCTCGGTTAAAGGACCCATATGGTTGCCCTAGACTTAAATGTTAATTTGATGTTATAATATTAACTTGGTTACTTCACATCGCGCAAATTTATACTGTGCCAGCAGATTTCATGGTCCTGTTATAACAGGGAACAATGAGAATATTCAAAATTGGCAGTATATGAGACTGACAATAACATTAACACTCTTTAAGACACATCGGTACCGAAGAAGTAGAAAACTTTGCTCTTGTGAGCTTACAATCTATTGAATGAGACAGAAGGAGAAGAACTGCTCAGACGAGGATGCTTTGAATGTAGAGACGGTGGAGACGTCAGTGGTGTGGATATCTTAAATGTGTGGAGAATAGAATGTAGGTAGTGGGTGTTGGAGGTTAGATAGTAAGCTTCTCTGAACAAGTGGCTTTTTAGTGACAGTTTAAGGTTAGAGGAAGTAGGACATAGTCTGACGCAACAAGGTAGGAAATTAAAGGCAGAGATGTATACGGGGGCAGAATTGTTAAGGGCCTGGTAGGTGAGAGCTTACATTTAAGGCTATGGGGAGCCAGGGGAGGGAATGGCACAGTGGGACAGACCGGTGCCAGCAGTCTCCAGAACAGATTAAGATGATAAAAGGAGGAACATGGGGAAATGTATAACAATATACAATATACATGGTCATTTCATATTTATAAACAGAGAGCTACACACTGTGCCCTGTCCGCATACACAGGAACTTTGCTGACACTGAGACTCTTTCATTAGTGCTAACCAAATGGCTCTAATATACACTCACTGGACACTGTGCAAGTACCGGGTTGGACCCCCTTTTGCCTTCAGAACTGTCTTCATTCTTTGTGGCATACTCTCTACAAGCTGCTGGAGACATTTTGGTCCACATGGACATGATGGCATCACGCAGTAGCTGCAGATTTGTTGGTTGCACCCATGATGCGAATCTCCCGTTCCACCGCATCTCAAAGGTGCTCTATTGGATTGAGATCTGGTGACTGTGGAGGCCGTTGGAGTTCAGCAAACTCATCGTCATGTTCAAGAAACCAGTTTGAGATGATGTGAGCTTTGTGACATGGTGCATTATTCTGCTGGAAGTAGCCATCAGAAGATGGGTACACTGTGGTCATAAAGAGATGGACATGGTCAGCAACAATACTGCAAGATGGGAGCAAGATGCTCCCTTCGCCCCGAGATTGGAAGGAAAAAAATATCTTAATTATTATATTCCAGTGACAAAAGCATCAGTTAGACAATGATGCAAAAAGAATCAAAAGAATTGATGTAAAATTTTTTACAAGGGGGCAAACACTAAACGTTCCGAGGTATTTATATAGGGTGAAAACATCAGATAATAATTATGCCAGTGTAATGAGTGACTATATGGTATACAGAAAATGAGAAAACTTAGATACAGAAATTCTTCTGAGCTTGTACTTTAACCAGGAACAGCAAATTATGGGGGAGTAAGTATCTCTTTCCTGGAAAAGAAATATATACTAAAAGGCAGAACAGCTGTTATATACTATTAGTAAGATGCATGGAGCAGATTCCCATAACTTTGCCCTGAAGAACCCCTATTAGCCAGAAAAAGACATAGAGGTAGAGAGAAACCATGCTCGGCTCCTCGGTAATAAAATGCAATACCTTAAGGCCACAGAGAAACTCTGTTAACAAGTGTTTTAATTTGTGTGAAGCGCCGAGATACATACACTACAGCGAAACCCTATCACACATAAAGAGAAAAGATTGCGCCAGTTTCACCGCATGAAGAACTGCAAATTTCAGCAATAAATCTTTTTTTAACATTTTTTACCTTCATCCAGTCAATTTTTTTTGACATTCACTGGACTAATACTTCTGTTGGTTTAATAAGTAAATATATATACCGCGTTCACGTATAATTGGAATGTTCACTAATGATATCAATGAAGACTGAAATAGACTAATATGGGGCATTGATTGAATATTGAGAAGATGGTGAGTGGTAACAGTAGGGGGTAGGTGATTACTGCGTCAGATGTAAATTAGGTAATGTAGATCAAGCACTAATTTATTCGTGTATGCTATATTTGACGCTTTCTAAAACCAAAACACACATTTTTTTTCCTGCTAATTATAAATGCCCACATGCAGGATTAAAAACTTTTGAACATACCTGTTTTTATAAAACATTTACTTCAAAGCACACTATTTTACTTGAAATAAAGACAATATAGAACATAATCGGATTTACATATTTCTCTCGAAAAATACTATTTTGCCCATGTCCGCCCAATACAGAATTATACTCGGGCTTGATCCCAAAGACAACACTTTCAAACTCCAATTCATTTTACTGCAACTGCATTGAGGCTAGAAAGGTAAAATTACTCTTGTAATTTTAAATCTTAATAATCACCATTAGTGATGCATTCTGCTGTAAGCTAACTAGGGTTAGGTGATTAAGCTTGTTGATGTGTCACTACTCAACCAGCCCATTTACACAGTAGAGGATTGTGGTTTGCCGGCACAGTCTGTATAGTGCAGTTATTTTATTTTTAAAGGTGGGGGGGTCATTTTCGGCCAAGTGAATCCTGAATTTTCAGTTTCGGTCCAGTGTGGCACAGCTTGTCCTGGGGTGTGTGTGTGGGGGTATCAATGTGGCAGTGCCTGTCCTGGTGTGTATTTGGTCTGTATCCTGGCACTTTACTTACTGTAGGAATAAATTGAACTATTTAATTTTTACTTACCAGAGATAAAAATCAGTGAGAGGAAAAGTGAAGGGTTTGTGTTATGTACTCTATTTCAATCTGCATATCTTATTAAAAGGATTAATGGCAGTAAATTGTTGCTTCTTTTTTTATAATTTTTTCCTGTATCCGCCATGTTGTATTTCTGTTTTCCTCTGCGTTTCTTATAAAGGAGGTTTTACAAACTGTAAGATACGACAAAATCAACAGCCTGACATTAATAGATTACCAAAAATGTTGAGTTTCACCATAACTATTTTGAAAATAAAGGGTTTGAGAATTTAGCAGGGCAGACTATGTAAGACCGAGTATTTATCCGTTATCAAATTCTGTGTTTAAATGTGTTACATTGCAACTTTTACCTTTACATGGATCACTTTCACTTATTCTCTAATGAACCAGAAACTTTGAATGTAAAACCAGTGCTCATGCATGACCCGCTTTGTCTGTTGGCAGGTGACCTGTGTTGTTCATCACTGTTAAGATATAAAAAAAATATGATTTAAAATTCATTTTAGATTTTGAAATTCTGTTGCATCCACTAGGTGGCAGACTTTCCTTATTCTCTGATCACTCGATGAGGAATACACTCCTGAGATAATAACCCCGTCACTTCCAGGTGTCTGTTCACTTACCCTACGGCCTTTCCGCTTTACTCATCCCCATAACTAGTAGTGATATTCCCACGATTCATACTCGCCTGCCACCGGACTCCTTTCAGTGCTGCACCACTAGCCGGTTCCTATCAAAGCTTCCGCTGGAGAAAGACATTGACTGTTAAAAGTTTAGTAAAATCAGTGAGGTTATCCCGATCCGTTGAATTATACGTTATACAGGGGACCAGCTCAGCCCTGCTTGCTGGAGAAAACTACTAATGCTGGCCCTTCATAATGAATAGTGTAGTGAGAGAGATAAAACCACAACTCTCCTGCCAGCGTTCCCTTTAGGGAATAAACCCCAAGGAAATTAACCCCTTAATGACAAAAATGCCGTACATGTACGGGCTCAAAATGCATTGTTTTCCAATGGGTTTAGGGACCGCCCATTGTCCTTAAGGGGTTAAACTGCACATATCTTTCAAATGCCCCGTTAACTACATATATGATTGTGCCACCCGCCTGCCCAACCGCTTGCCCACCAGTCACACCTAGGAGGACACCCAACAGCATCTGGCATTACAAGCATGTCTGTCCTAAGGATAGGGGGGTACTCGCTATTTTCTATACAATATACTGTATATATATATATTATAATATATATATATATATATATACTAATATATATTGATAATTTTTCATGTTTCAAAATTGTTCCTGCTTCTTACCATTTCCCACGTTGTCTTGTTTTGTCACAACTTGTATAGTTTGTCTCATTACCTTTAAACTCATGCCGTTTTTTTTTTTTATTTTATTTTAATTAGTTTTGGGTGTGAACACTTTGCCTCTATTTCCATGGATCGCAGGGTTTTTTTTTCTAAAAAAGAAGTTGACATTCCTGAAAATTATGCTGTGCTATTTGCATGGGATTCATTGCAAAAGTGCACTGTAGATTATTCTAGTAAAAAATGACAAATTGGTAGGTTTTCTGCATAATAGAAGCTATATTGCGTCCCCCCCCCCCTTTACACAGCATTTAATCCATTTGGTTGTACTGTATGTCCGCAAAGCAAAATGGAAAGCTCAATTTGTATGTGTTTGTAAAGTGGAACGTTGTACATGTCCTGTCTTGTTTATCATTTTATTGTCATTTGTAATCTGCAGCAATTGGAAAACAAACAAGCCAAAAAAAAACAAAACAACAAAAAGTATAAGCATATTTATAAAGAACCTTCTTTCGCAGATCGTGTTGGTACAGGAGTGATGGTTTTATCAAATCATATCAATCTTCCACTACAATCAGAAACACTGTTCTGTCTTTTGAATTCCATTTCTGAAAATCATGCGGTGCCCAAAATAATAATATTTTGTTTTCTCATGCTGTTAACCCCTTCCTCAATACTAGATAGGAGAGAGACACACACCGGCTCAGAGAATACCAATAAGGAATGAACAGAGCATGTAAATAAATGCTTTAACTCCTTTAACCCCTTAAGGACAACGGGTGGTCCCTAAACCCATTGAAAACAATGCATTCAGGGCTTTGTCATTAAGGGGTTAACCAGGGCTAGCCCATCTGGCACACTGGGTAAATGCCCCCATACTCAACAGTTCCGGGACAAACTTGCATATCCAGCTGTTGGCTGCCCTTACATTATCAGGTGGCCGCTGGCCTTAAAGCATCAGGGCCACCTCATGTTTGCCAGTGTGGCCCTGAACTAGGGCCATGGTAAGTGGTGCCGCATTTAAGAGGGCCATGCAGTGCCTCTACTTACTGCACATCTCCTTCACATGCGTGGTCTTTCCATCACTGATTGAAGCAGCGCTCTATCATATGATGTCATATTGAGGCAGAAACTACAACCAGGTAGGGTGACCACATCGGCCATGTTTTCCAGGGCACATATAATTTTTCCATATTGCTGCCCAACCAAGATAAATTGCTGCCCTGCAGTATGGGGGGGGGGGGGATGTATAGATTCATGGAATGATACCAATTAGTCAGTTATACATCCTCCATACCGCAGGGCATCACGTTATCTGGGCTGGTCAGCAATATGTAAAAATTATATATGTCCTGGAAGACATGGCTGATGTGGTCACCCTACAACCGGGAGCCCCACTTGCCCTTTTTATGAAGCCCCTTTAGCAACAGTCTTCGATACCCTACAGATTGCATTTTTAGAAGCGTATCTGATTAAAAGTGTGTTATGCTAAGAGAGATTATATTTCACATACAACAGATCATATATTTTCGAATGCATCATGTAAGCCTCACGCCACATGCCTGCTTTAAACTCTCCGGAGTTAATTTTAGGATTATTGCACAATTGTGCTACAGGAACACAATATTTAACCGGAACCAACTGAATGCGCTTCTATCAATACTGGTGATTATTCATACTTAATAAAACGTAATAAACAGCATGGCGTTATTGATTGAGTTCTCTGGTTTACGTTACGTGGACCACATTGCAAAATGATTTAAGCATACATTTAGGAGCCGTATATAGTAAGTAGTTGATCCAGCTTTATTGTTTTAATAGGCGAAAATCAATGAATTCATTACGGCAAACCTGTTAAGGCATCAGTTTAATGAAATGTTCTGTTCTTCCTTCCCCAGCTCCCCGCTAGAAGATAAATCAAAGATATAAAATTAACCGATGCCTTTTCTCTTTGTTAATGCGTGTTTGACTTGTTACGTGATTACAAGGTTTTCTTTTTAAATGCAAACAGTATTATCATGAAGTTTTTACATACTGCCGGGGGGAGGGGGGCTGGAGGATGGTAGGGATAGACATGGCGGGGTAGGACCATGGACTTTTAAGTCACATTCATATCGCATCTTCTGATTTCTCTAACCAGCTCGTCATCCCCATTGGCACCAAAAGCCGGATAGCTTGGTGCGACACCGGGACAGTGCCTGAAAACAGGACTGTCATGTGGAAAACGATATGGTTGGGCGGTATGAGCATTAAAAAATGTATTATAGAAGCCAAAAGCCACCAGAACAAAGTTATAGGAGTAAAAACTTGCCAGCGTCTAGCGTTTTCAGCCAGGCATTTACATTTTAAGTATTGTTAGCAGGGATTTGTTATTAAAAAAACGAATACATTAACTTTTTTAACGCCGAGGTCCCTACATATGTAGACTCTGAAGTTTGCTGTTGCTGATTTTAATAAATTTGAGGTTTCAGACACAGGAGGCTCCTTCTTCTATGTTTTTGGTAGACTTGCAAACATTGTCTCAACCTGGATAGCGAACACTGCTGGGATTTTACCCGGGGTACATTGGCGGTGTTCAGATGTTGCTTTTGGTGGACACAAGCTATTTTGCATCCCCAATAAATGGAATACTTGCTATTATAGCTCACAGTAGGGATGCAATACCAGTTGTCAGGACTGCCTGGTGAAGTTTAGAACTGCTGATAGCTATATATTTGTGTTACTATGACATCACACGGGTCCAAAAATGTTTCCACTATCCCTTATTACAGAATCACATATGGATTCTCAAGCAGAGGAATTTAGTCTAATAAAAAAACAGTTTTAGAATATTATGATTTTACCGACCGATACAATGATCATTAAATCTCAGATGAAATGTAAGAAACGGAGAGTGTAGTGGATAAGTGGAATGGTCTTACAGAGGGGATCGAAGCAAGCATGGGACAGGTATAATGGTAAGGACCAAGGGCCAAGTAAGGTTTGAGATCTTAAAGCAGGCGGGCTGGAGCGACGAGTAGCTTCTATCTGCTGCCGGATGCAATGTTTCTATGGAACCATACTTTGAAACAGCTGGTATTCAAAAGGCTAGACATTAATTAGTATATTTCCAAGAACAATGTGTGGACCATACCAATAATTAGTTGTTAAAACTCATAACACGTCCTTGTAAAAAGTCACTTGGATATTTAAGCAGATATTAATAACAGACGAATAATTTGGAGGATTGGATATTCACAAATGTGGTCTACGTACGATAATTTTTTCTCAAAGCTAATTGTTGCCAATAGTGAGATCATCAACCCAAAGCTAATGCGGAGAAAACAATGTAAAGGCTTAATTAGGACTAATTAATAGGCTGTAACCATTAAATATTTTCATGGATTGTTGACCGTGGCAGTGTAAGTCATTTTGTAATCTCCCACAAATCAGCCCGTCTTGTGCAGAACCTACACTCTTGTTCAAATAATTGCCAAAGTCATTAGGATGTTTAGTAGTTGTGATAATTAGGTCTCAGCTTTCAGTCTTGGGGTGTTCTACGGACATTTGGAAAGAAGAAACAAACTTATGAGGATGTTAAATCTGCTCTTATCATCGAGACCGCTTGTTGTATCTTCTGTTTGTGTACATAATATCAAAATGTTCTCCTAAACCAAAACGTATGGCATAGGCATGTATGTGGACCTCTGTTTCTCCTTCCCTAAGAAAATAAGGAAGTCAGGATATGAAATAACAGGGCAGGAGTGATCTAAAGTGATGATGTAAAAGGCTATTGAAGAACAGAGGAACAGGAATCTCTTCTCTTCACTTTCTTGCCCTTTTTGGGTTATGGTGAACTGCTCCATGGAATAGGATCCAGGGTTGGGGTTTACACAACTAACCTGTTTGTGAAATACAGGATATTTAGATTGTGGCTCCATGATTTGGGCTGTGTCCTTCAAGACGGTTTCTGGCCTTGTAGATCTGACCCAGTCCGCTGGTAGAGCGGGGCCACCAAGTACACTGTGGGAACAGTTTGGGGAAGGTCTATTCCTGCTCCAGCATGACTGTGACCCAGCACACAATGCTAGGTCCATAAAGACCCGGTTTGACTAGTTTGGTGTGGAGGAACTCGAGTGGCCTCGAGTTCTTCCACACTCGAGTGCATATTTGGGGATTCGGAAGAATCTCTCATGCATTTGCAAGGGGGACATCATGGAAATTTAAAGGGACAGCACAGTTGTGATACGCATTAAAGTGCATAATAGTCCCTTTAACTCGAGGAGAGCGTTATTTTGAAGGCACGGCCTCTGAGGTTAAAAGATGTTTCAACTTCTTCTACTACTGAACGCTGAATTCTTTATATCTGCTGTATGCTGTCATTATAGAAAATGGGAACTTACTCGTATAGGGCACCAGGGTGGCAATATAACGATATTATTAAAGATGCTGTTCCACCTACTCTGAATTAACATTGAATTTTTGCCAGGAACACGTAACTATCATGCGATACAAAAGCCAGGGAGACATAAAAAGCTTCTTACAAACTTAAAACCCGGTTTGACTAGTTTGGTGTGGAGGAACCCGAGTGGCCGCACCGCTGATCTTAATTGTATTGGTCTTGCCTTATGTTCAAGGTGAAAAAAATAAAATAAAGGGAATCGCACAAAAAAAGCATAAAAGATGACCAATACCTAAAAAAATATATAATTGTCCTAGCACTCAGCATGCATCTGAAATATACCCCTCACCTGTATTTTGCTTATTCCCATTATGTATTCCGATATCTCTATTCCACCCAGCTATATGTGCTGATATACAGTTGTCCCCCTTGATTTTATCGTTTATTTTGTTGCTCGGCCTGTGAAGCATAGCCCACATAAGTCTGAATATCAAAAAGCACACATCACTGACCCAGGCCTTATCCAACCTCTCATCTGACGCACACATCCCATGCATCCCTCCTTTTTAGAGATAGTCTCTTGTAATAAAACCCCCCCCCCTCAATCTCTGGTTTAGTGTATAAGACTGCGTTTAACAAAAAAAACACACAATACACAATTAGACTTCAGTAACCATGTTTAGAAAAGATTTGGCACACATTAATTATGTTAAGTAAAATAAAAGTAGTGTTTTATTATTTTTTTTCTGTTATAAACCTTTGTAAGCCCCAGTTACAGGGTCTCATCCTGCCTTAAGAACATGTTTGCTTTAGTGACTGCCGTCGTTTTCTACATTTGTAGAGAGTCAACTCAATAAACGAACCCACGGCGATTGTGTTGTTATGTATGTTATGCTGCATACAGTGTCCTCCTCATCTATTTAAAACCTGATACCGATGCTTTCGACGCACCGCAATTGAGTCAAATGCTGTCCAGCAGTATGGAAAACTCAATCGACATACATCGAACGCAGTGTATGAATTCTTAACACCGCCGGGCAGCATATGTCAGACAGATCCGCAGCGTGTAGAATTCATAGGTGACAGCTGTTAAATGGCCAAGGTGGCAACTCTACATCAACAGACAGCATCACACAGTTATAACCATCAAGAAGAACACAACAAACTCCCGTAACATGAGTATTTCAGTTCTTCATATTTAAGACTTCTATGACATCATCTGTGACCTCGTAGTGACTGTATTTCTCCTATAACCACGAACACTTATGGAAACCATACACATCACACCTGTGTTAAACCTATTGCTTCCGTGAACGATACATTAATATCAGATTTTCTCTTATATAGGATGTATATAGGATATCCTATATACATCCTGTTATTCGCATATACATATTGTAACAGTTTAAATACCCATGGATGATACAATACATTATACATGTTTGTTTTTATGGGTTTTTTTGCAGTCAGTATGGCTTTGGTCTCTATGTAACACAGTCCACGGCTTAATTAGATTACCGTAGCTGAAGTGAGCAGACTGAGATGCTGTCGGACAGATGTGAGTCTTCATTTCTTGGGTGGGTTGGGGTATATTATAATTAGCATCCTCATAGGAAATCAATCGGAGAATTATCTGTGACCTGCTGTGGATCTAACCGAATCACACAGTGCACCGTGTCTGCTGCGCGTTCCTGATCTATTGAAAATCATTGTACAGAGCAAATCGTATGGATTTATTCTGGCTCCGTAAACGCAGGGAACGATTCATCTGGTTTCTCCCAAATCACATGGATTCAATCAAATAAATCAGAGTATAAACAGCTGTAAGTGGTTGATAAGCAGCATGATAATTAAGTTCAATGCAGCTGCTGAAATGGTCAGCTTACTGTCCCTGATTTCCCCGCTAAAGAAGGATGCATAGTAAAAAAATATCATAATAATAATAATAATAATAATAAAGCACTTAACTAAGACTGAAGCTGCAGCTCTACAGATACAGCTGCCCTCCACCTGCGTGGTCCGTCCGACTATACTTTTTATAATCTATGGGAGCACTTTATGCGCATGTCCACAAGGGTCGGAAGATACCCCTGCCCACAACATTTGCTGAGCCCTCCCGGCAGCTGGCTGGCGATAAGTGTATTCCCGTGAATGGAGACATCTTTGGCCATTTGGGGGGGCTGGGGGGGCAGGCAAGGGGCAAATGCATATTTGGGGATTGTAGATCTGACCCAGTCCGCTGGTAGAGCGGGGCCACCAAGTACACTGTGGGAACAGTTTGGGGAAGGTCTATTCCTGCTCCAGCATGACTGTGACCCAGCACACAATGCTAGGTCCATAAAGACCCGGTTTGACTAGTTTGGTGTGGAGGAACTCGAGTGGCCTCGAGTTCTTCCACACTCGAGTGCATATTTGGGGATTCGGAAGAATCTCTCATGCATTTGCAAGGGGGACATCATGGAAATTTAAAGGGACAGCACAGTTGTGATACGCATTAAAGTGCATAATAGTCCCTTTAACTCGAGGAGAGCGTTATTTTGAAGGCACGGCCGCTGTGGTTAAAAGATGTTTCAACTTCTTCTACTACTGAACGCTGAATTCTTTATATCTGCTGTATGCTGTCATTATAGAAAATGGGAACTTACTCGTATAGGGCACCAGGGTGGCAATATAACGATATTATTAAAGATGCTGTTCCACCTACTCTGAATTAACATTGAATTTTTGCCAGGAACACGTATTTATCATGCGATACAAAAGCCAGGGAGACATAAAAAGCTTCTTACAAACTTAAAATAACCGTAAATAATATGTAAGCCGTAAATAATATTTCAGGTGAGAAAATAAAATAGCAGATCTGCTTTGGTTTATTTGCTTTCACTTTATTGAAAGAGAGGAGCAGCAAATTGATGTCGATTAAAATCTTTTTTGCTTTGTCCATGGAAAATGTGGTCTTCCCCTTTATATAAATTATTACTTTCTTCATTCCTCACCAGCACTAAAAATTCATCATTGCTGCGACCACCACTAGAGGGCAGCATATTACCACAGAAATCCATGATCACCCCATTAAGCTGGCCGAAAATGTATTGCGCAAGTTCAAATGACTGCAGCCTTCAGTCTGATCAAATTGATCATATCTGGCAAATTGCAAATAAAACTTATTCAAGCCTTTCTTTCTTACAGTATAGGCAGGATTTATAAAATTCAAACTGGAGATTCCTGCAGGAGAGAATAATTATTATTATGATTTTTTTTTTTTTTTTTAGGGAATGGTAAACATCTGTGCCGAAAGATTAGAAATGGAGATATAGAAACTTAGACTTTGAGGGCAGATACATTTTACAAATGAACATTTGGTGTGATGACATCATCAGCTATAACCGTTTTGTGGGTTTTAACCCTGTTTTCGTTCCATTGACACTTTCATTTATACCTGTCACGGTTTGCTTTGTCTTGTTTTGATAACTCGACTAGGGCTGATTTTCGAAATCATCATTTACTATTAGATCACCTAGTTTCCCTGTCGTTGAATGTTGCGTAGGGTTAGGTTCCACGCTTGGGCACAGAAGTCTTGTGCATTTTGAGATCTAACGTATGACTCTTTAGCTGGGTTAAAGGTAAAGACACCGATACCCTTCTAATGCAACCTTTGCCAGGCAGTCGAGAAGGACTGAATGGTCTACCTGGCATAGCGCTGATTAAAATGAACACTGACCTTGGCCATTTTCCTGGATACACAAAAGAGGGACACTCTAGCCGTCACATGCACTTTAAGGCATATGATATCTGAGAAGTCCCTTTAAATTTACATGGTGCCCCCCTTTGTAAATGCATAGGGAGAATCTACATGTGCGAAAAGCCACCGGTTGACTGCACCAGTTGACTGCAGGACATCTGGACAATGATCAGACAAAGAACTGACATTTCTCCAATTTGAACGATGGATAGGAAGGTTATCACAAAGTATTTCATCAGCATTGTTTGTTTTGGGGGACACCGGAGTGGCCCTTTAACGGGTTCCCTGCTTATAGTTCTTAAGTTCCAGGAAGCGCCATGGGAAAGTAATACTCGGCTGCGGTGGAAATGATCATTTCAATTCTAGAAGAGCACAATGAATCATAGAATGTTGGCAAAGAAATTGTTGTAGATGGCCGGACTGCGTATCCCAAACTGGGGCAGCTGTCAAACATACTATACGTATCTGGACTAGGTGGAAAACTGATGTGCTTGGATTTTGCTATAAAATTTAGTTTAGCATTTGACATATTTCTACACTTTACTTATTTTTATGCAGCTCAAGGTTACAGCGTGTTATACTTTGTAACTTTAGAAAATATATTCAATACGATGAATAAATAATGCGCTGAAAGAAAACAAAGTTACAAGTAAACAAAAACATCTCTCGGCCATGAGGTTTAAAAGAGAATACAGCATTCTTTTGCTAACAATCTTAATCTTCAACTTGTTAAAAATGTATGCGTTCAAGTCAATAGAATTATGAAGGGATGTGACCTTAACTTTGGGACTCAGATATAGCAAGAGAATACAGGTTCCAGGACTTGAAAGGCCCCAACCTGACTGCACAAATGTTGAAGGATTAAAAAACTATACATAAAGGTAAAGGAGCGGGAATCGGGTGAAAGCAGACAACCCTAATTCATGTTGGGCTGAACCTGGCAAATCTTACATAGTTAGATGTTTGTAGAAGTTGAAAAAGTCCATCTCGCTCAACCCTTCAAAGTACCCACCTTTTTATCAAGAACAAGACATAAACCCTAAATGAGGCTTTTATCCAATACCATCCCGAGGGAACATCAACTCCAAAGACAATCAGCTACTAGGATTTTGCCTTTATCTGCTTTCCATTCACATTGCATTCTGATGTTTAAGACCTTGGCTGCAACCTAGGAAGACTAGACTATTTTTCACGGATAGGCAAAAGTGTCCATCCTTGGATACAGGTGTTTTCGTGACAAGGCATATGGAAGCCATTGGTGCCTGGGGCTTATTTACCGAAATATTTACCATAAAGCCTATGGCTGCCTAACCCTGCCTAGTACAAGTTCTGTTCCTGGTCCAGAGACGGCTCCGGTGAAGTCAACTCCAGACATGGACCTCCTTTCTCGTTGTGTTTAGAGGAACATTGACTGCAAGTCCCAGAAGAGGCCAAAACGTCCATCTGGGGTTTCTGGTTCCCTCATGCATTTAGGTTATGGTCTGCCGATGCCGATAGAGATTTTAAGCATTTAACCATTAACGTTCCAGACTAAATGAGCAGATCATTGCCTTGTGTCTCTCGAGGCGCTATAGACGTCACTAAACATAACAATAATATAAATATAATTGGCTTTCAGGAAAGATTTCTCCTTGTTTAATTTTCAAAGCATATAAATCAGTGCAGAAAGTGAGGGAGTTTACATCATTTGTCACCTCAGAGGTGTTTCAAATAAAAACATAAATGACATGTAATACATCAAATGTTGGGTGTATGGTGTATTGTTGTTGCCATAAATAATGTGTGGGAAAAATACAATGGGAAGAAAAAGTCTGTGCCTTAAAGCAAACTATTAGGATTATTAATATCCAAAATATTTTAAAGGTGACAGAAACTTAATCATCCGGCCCCCATCATTTGTGTGATTACAGCGAAGCCAAGTCTCGCTTTTCAAGTGTTAAACTGTTCGGCAAATGCTTTTGGAATTGCCAGCATTGTTTGTAATAGTAAGCGGCAGAAAATGGAGATGGGAACACAAATCGAAAGATAAAGCATATAAACGTTACTTCAACGCCTTCAAGGCCCAGTTTTGGGGATTGAAAACACTCCGTAGGGACACTTAGAAGGGCATATTCACTAAACCGGGCTGATGTTGCATGTTTCGGGCCAGTAGAATGTATTGTTAATATGAAGAGTTGGGTCACAGATTAAACTATGCATTATGAGGGGCAACTTGGGCCCATTCTGCCTTCATATTTGATATTAGACAACAGGGGGAGGAAATGCGAAAAAAACAGAATTCCTTATTTCACAAACACTGTCTTTTGTATTTGCAGATGCTAAATTCAGGAGTAAATCAGATCTTATTAAATTAAATCAAATTTTAAAAAATTGTTATGTTATATACTGCTTGTTATGTCCTGTCTACCCATTGTACAACGCTACCGAATATGATGGCGCTATATAAAATAATATATAATAATAATAACAACCAATAGTGTTAAACGCGGTATATAATGAAACGTTTGGATTACTGCCGCTATTTACGATCCTGTGGCTAATGCAACGGATTCTATATGCATATACTGTACAGCAACGTAAAAATGTTTATGTAGGGGCGATCTCATAAGCGCTCATTGAGTTTCTGTGGTCTAATGCCAGCAGTTTATGGAAAATCACATAATGCGGTGTTCCTGAGCATAAAGTTTCACTGAAATGTGGGAAAACTAGCAAACTGCTTTGAACTTTGCCAAAGGTGATGTCTAAATCAGATTAGCTAGACGCCTCGCCTACTTGGTTATCAGACTGAATATCCACCGTTTGAAAAGAAATCATGGTTGAAGGAATACCCAACACTCCAAAAACTTACTTTGCTGCCTGGCTGAACTTGCACGTTACATTAGTGAAGCTCTTCGGCACTTCACTGACCAGAGGGTAAATAGTTCATGTCACCTTTAATATCCTCTAAGGATAAATAGACCATGTTAACCTCAGCTTGTGATATCTGACCCAGAAAAGATGTATCCAAATCACTTTTTGTTTCTGACGGAGTCCTTGAAAAAAAATATTTTTAATTCCATAATCTAAGATTTTAATTTGGATAACAAAAACAAGCAGTAAAACATTAGATGACATACAATTTTGGCATATATATATATATATATATATACTACTACTACTGTATAGTACCACTGTTTAAAAGTTTGAGCTTACTTAAATGAAAAACACACTTTTTCCATTAAAACAACATGAAATGGATCAGGATTGAATGGAATATCTTTATAGGCATTCAGATGCCCTTTTATAACTCCCATCACACCTTGTGCCAATGGCACGCTGTGATCCCTGACTTTCTACTCCGTGTGTTACGATTGTCTGAATCCTGTTTAAGCTTTACTCCATTGTATATACCAGTCCTGTTCCTGTTCATCAATACAATCTATTCTTGTATATCAGCCTGGCGATTGGGCTCCTACCCGACCTGCTGGCCCGGGTCCTGACATCAGGTTTGGACCAGAGTCTCTTGGTGAAGCCCTACTTCCCCGGATCTCCAGATCAGTTTCGCTTTTCTCTAGACAGGGGACTGTTGTTTGGTCCCGCCCACTCCCCACCCACCAAAGGCTCCCTGGAGCAACTCTACAAGTGCCTGCTCCACCCATTCACATAACCACGCCCCCTAAAGAGGAAGGGCTCCAGGCAACATTCATGACCCTTATCTACTGAGCTCACAAATACACTGTGCCCCATATATCTCTGCTCCTATGGCCAAATACTCACTGCCCTTTTCATGTTGTCTATGACTCAAGTCTTCACCCACCATTGGTTCTTTCCACTTGTATATCCAGGATTTTATCCGTGCCATACTTATTATCTGAATTTCACTATTTTGTTCAGTAACCATACAATCTATTCTTCTACTTGACTTCTTCACGTTACCCTCACAACAGTCAAATAATTCTCACCCTAACAGGCCCTCATCTTCTGTCTTATTCTCCTGCTAGATCTTCTAATAGATTGTAAGCTAGCAAGAGCAAGGGCCCTCTTCAATTTACATATTATTGTCAATCTTCAATTTTCCTGTATTGTAATTTCGCTACGGAATCGGCTGGTGCTCTATAAGTATTATAACCAAAATAATAATAATGAATTGCAAAAATTAATATATAATTAAAAATATATATTTTTAATTAAAAAAAAAACAACAACAGACACAGAGTACTACAATAATTGAAAAGAACAATACTTGAGGGTATATTCTTCATCCACAAATGACTTTTAGTAAAAAAAAAAGGCTCATCAATTGAGCAATTCCAAATTTCACAATTCTACAAAATAAATGAAAAGGCCAATGGCACAATAATTGTGTAATTTACCCTCATACCACAGCACACCTTCAGAGGTCTAGTGGAGTCCATGCCTCGACGGGTCAGGGGGATCTACACAATATTAGGCAGGTAGTCATAATGTTATGGCTGATCTGGGTATACATAAATACAAAAAACTTTACAAAATAATATTTTCTTTCAACTTATTAAAACTTTCCTTAAATTATAGATTTATTTTATTCATTCGGTTATATGGAGATATATTCAAGTAATTCTGCAGAATATTGATTTGTGAATGAAGACATTTATTGATTTGCGAAGCTGAGTGAAATTCAAATGATAAAAAGTCCAAATTTTTATGTTACATGTTACTGTAGTTGCAGACATTCTCAGGGCTTAAATATCGATTCAGCACATTAATATTTTTTGAGAATATTTTGCACATTTTTTATTCTTCACGTAGAAAAAAAAAAAATGAAAGAAGTGTCTACTGTGAAGCTCGTGTTCTTAAATCTCTCAACATGACTTCCAACGCCAATCAATCATCGCTCATGAATAAGCATTACAATAGCTACATTGTTGATACATCGGGGTGTTCTAGTGAGTTAACTTACTTATGTTTCTGAATTACTTTTTCATTGGCTAGTCTAGACCCATTAATGCTCAGAAGTCGTATGCAAAAGTTGTCAGCTAGACCTTGTCACTTCGCGACTATTAAGCAATTTTTCACAAGACTGCAGCAGGACTGATTATATGTAGGGCATTGCTGCCTGCTATTCATAGCTAATAAATACACGGCAGAAGAAAGAGGATTTAGAAAACCCTAAGATATGTATACATAAAACAGTGATCTATCTGTCTATCTATCTATCTATCTATCTATCCGTCTGTCTATCTATCTATCTATCCGTCTCTCTGTCTGTCTGTCTATCTATCTGTCTATACACATACACATGTATATAAGCTAAGTCAAGGTCAGTGGAGTGTTGGAAGCTTAACTAGGGGGAGCATATATACTAAAATATTATGTCACGCATGCCATTCTCCATTCTCATACTATATGCATCATTATACATGAAAGAGAATCTGGGGTGGAAGAGCAGACAAGGACCCATATAATTACCCCACTGGAGATAACGCAGTCCTATTCAGTTACGGTTTACATTGCTACCTTTCATGAGGTTATACATCCCGCGTAATCCAGGGACCACCAAGTTAAGATGCTCATTCACCGCTTATCATACCCAGAAGTAAGAGGTGGCAATTTTTTACCATTTTGGAAGTGTTCCTTAAGTACTTCTTTATAAGTAAATACCTAATTTAGGGGTTTCCATTTTTTGTTTTAAGTGTCAAAATTATGCCTAAGCGTTAAATGTCTTTAAAGGGAATTTCTCATTGTCATAAAAATATAAATAAATAATTGCTCCATCTGTGATATCGTCTCAAATTTCTATGCATTGTGCTTTCAAAACTTCATCCCGAGAGTGCGAGGAGGATGGCTTAGAGAAGACTTCTATGCTTCCTGCGTGGTCATAAGTCTAGGAAACCAAATACTGATTATTGCAGTTATGTTTTTGTTTTTATTTAAAAAAAAAAAACTATACACATTCAATTTGCTTGGTTTTAACCCTTTAAAATCATTTAAAATCATTATATTGTATGCCAAACAATATAGATATATTTGCACATGACTAATGCAAATGATCGTTGATAATGATTTTCCCTTCTTTTGATGGGGGTTGCACAATACAACACAAGAGGTTTTGTTTTACCAGGCTTTTTGTTTTAATAGACCAGCATACATAATAATGATACATCTGCTTGATTTTCTCTGCCTCCCTTTTTTCTGTTTGTTAGACACAGCATCCATCCTGTGGGTTTGCAACGCAAACTCAAACACACAATAATAACCCATCAGTGGTAATTGAATATTTACTTAGGACAATTTATGGAAGTCTATGGTGATATAGCAGCAAGGGAGTTGCACTGACTAATGATGTTAATAAGGATGCCCAGAACAGATGCATGCAAAATTTAATTTCCTTTACCAAGTATTAATTGTGTGTAATGTTTGCGATGCTATTTTCTTGTGGGATACACAAGACACAGTAGAAATGGAATATTAATGAAATGTCTGAATTTCATCTGAAGTCTTACATGTTGCCCTTGTACAAAGCAGCAACCTTTTCTGAAATGTTTTCTTTAGTTAGGTTTTAATAACCTAAAGAACTGTTCTTTATTTTATTAGGATGGAAATAAGCTAAGGATAGTGGTGTGGGCAGTATGTAGCCAGCATTACTTGCTTATGGGTTCTTTTGTTCCAAAACTGGTTTCTACTCATACTTCCGATATACCTAGCTAGAGGAGTGGGAACTACCAGGGATCAGATTTGGGGGCTTCACGAGAAATACTGATTGGGAACCCATGTTGTTGTACTTTATGAGGGGTGGGGATTTCTTTAACGGGGTCTATTCACCAAAGCGAGAGTTTGCAGATGAGTTGTGGTTACAGTTCCTTCCCTTCACTTATCTTTATGTAGGACCAACAAACACATTTCTCAAGCAAGTAGGGTTGAGCTTGGCCTTTATAATATAATGGGTGAGGAGATCAAAGAAATTGCACCAATTTAATTATATGCTATACAGCGCCAACCAGGGTCTTCTTGCACTGGGGTTGGACCTTCATAATGAATGGTAAGTTAGACTTTCTTTATTTTTTATGAGAGAGCAGTTATACAGGAACTGTCCATCTCCCAGAAAAAGTTCAATATGGAGGACATTATCAACACCCATGACAAAATATATAAATACATATATAATATAATAATAATGTAATAAGCTTTTCATAATAAATCAGATTATACTCATTATCTATCACAAATCCCCATTAATTTACATCAGCAAATGTGTCACTTGTTTCGTTGACCTTGCAAACAGAAATCATTGCAAGGATTTTCTCAGTGATTGTCAAGTTTCCATACGGTATTAACTGATTAATTCAGCGTTAATTCTCCACACACCACTAAGAATACCAATAGGCGATCGGACACGATTAATCAAAAGATCCTGCCCGATGCACACTCTTGCTTGGATGCATCACCATGTAAGTAAATCCCACTGTACGGCTTTCGTGGAATACAAAAAAACCTAGTGTCCTCGGATAAAATCTTGCATTTGCTGGGTCCTGTCTTTCCCCTGCACATTCATTTTCATTTATAAAATGAAATACAGTACTTGCCAGCATTCATCCATGTGCGACATAAAACCAATTCCCCATGTAGCAGGTGATTCTGAACACCAGTGTGAACACAAAGCGTTTTGGGTGAATGGATGTCAATTCACACATCAATACATTCATTTCTTGCCTTTCAATTCTGCTCATGAAGGCCTCTTAGGCTCATTAAACTAAGAAATTGGTGTACGAGCCTGTAATGTATTTCTTAGAGTTACACATAGTCCGGGTAATAAATGTATACTTCACGTCATAAACGAGAAGTCTTATTTCATTTCTTGTATTACAGAAATCCATCACAGCTGTTCTAATGCAACATTTTTAAAAACCATTACCAAGAGGTCAACTTTCTTGGATTGCAAACGCAACTAAAAGCTAGTCTTTTAGCCCCCGAAGAGACAGCTAAGGGTTAAGTACATTAGCACAACATTGAAATGTAGCTGTCTTTTTTGAAAGATAAATACAGTCGGCACCCCGCTGCTATGAAACTGAAGGATGCAACTTCGGGAATTATGATGAGGTAAGCCAGACCTACCAGAATTCTAATGACGAGGACAACTTTATACCTGTGTAGAATCACAATTTCCAACTGGATCATACAGAAGAGATGAAAAGTGTAACTGATGTTTTTCAAAATGTAGATATTCATGATATTCTTAGAAGTTCAGTTGTTAATAATTGTTCAGGCACGGTGTACTCTTGTAGGGTGATGGATGTCTGACCAGAGTTATAAAGTAGGCTCCTGTTATAGTGTGAATGTTCTAATATAAAGAAGGGAGATATACCATTTAGCAAACTAAGTTTCAGCTTGCCATCACCTTGACATTCAAGGACTCAGATAGAATCAGATTTTTACATCTGAAGAAGGGGCCTCTGTAGCCTGGAAAGCTAATGTGAGTCCTGTCCTACGGACCATCTCAAATCTTATCTGTCTTGTGCCACTATAGATATATCATCTCCATCAATATACACTTCTATTGCTGCCACAAGGGCAGTCCAGAACCGAAGTGTGAGGCAAATTTTCTCTGCGTTAACGAACCAACCACCCCATATGTACTTTTCAGCCTTAAGAGTCTCAGGATCGGCTTATTTAGAAAGTTCCAAGGATTGAATATGAGTGCAAAACAAGGCAGACAGACAGATTTCTGTGGCTATTAAGTGAACCACATTCATAACCTAATGAATGATCACGTTAGTTTTACAGACACTTAGCCATTTCAACATCAACAATGAATCATGGGGTAATGTACCGGTATACAGATTACTTTGACAGAAAAAAAGTTAATAGTCTGCAACAATCTCACAACTCCAAACATCAGTGCATTTCTTATAGGTTTTGTGATGTAGAACATATACATGTTGTATGGTTCCATATTGCCATCAACTTTGAACTTTGGAGGTGACCCAGAAAACCGAACCAGTTGTCCTCTCCTGTTGTGTGATCCATGAATGAAATGTAGGTAGTTTTCTTTGACATTGCGTACATTATTTCTACCCTTAGAGATTTGTTTAGTCTATTGGGGCAATAAGAAACACCTGCAATATAAAAGGACATTCAGGTCACCTCGAGTTGTCTTCAGTAAGAGGTTAAGAGGTTAAATCATTTTCACTGGACCCAAAGACACTTGGAATATGGTGAGAATGCAAATGGTTTGATATTATTTCTTACTGAAAAAGATATCGGGATGCTATGTGTTGAAGATCTCTTCTAAGCTACTTGTTAGACATAAAAGTTTTATATTTCAGCCCTTTCATTCCTTATACAGTCCTTCAACCTCTTCCACAGACATAGCTGTGCTCCACATAGCCTAATTTATTGTACTTGGGCATGCTGACTGAACAGAAGAAAACATCTGCTATGCTGGATGCATTATAATGATTAGGAATATTGTTATTTTCATGTGAAAGCTCAGTATTATTCTAAGGTTAGAAGTAGAACCATTTCCTAATTTAAGCTCAGGAGAAAAGGAGAGGAAACATTTGTGACAATGTTTGTTTGTTTTTTTTTCAACCTGTTTCAAAATTCTTGGAATCTAGCAAAGGAGAAAGGCCACATTTTTTAAAAGAAATTTAACATTTCACTTGACTACGAAAACATCTTTTTGGAGTGAAATTTCTCTGGCAAGACAGAAAGCACCTTTGTCGCCCAGCCCTCAACCCACCAATTTACACTCGTCTTTGGGAACCAAACTTAACTATCTCAAATAGATGAGACAGCATGCAACCATTGTTTTTCCTAAAAGACAAAAATGAATGGTTATAAAAAAATTTTTTTTTCCAAAGGTAATGAAAGTGGTAAGAAAGATCAGGCTCACACATCATATTTAGCCACACCGGCACCTCATTATGAGCTTTCCAGCACCTACATTAGGAGGTAGTTCTTTTTGTACCTTTACATGCTTTAGGACAGGTCTCCTCCATCTCGGGGACTTATAAATACAGACCTTATTGCCTAATTGAAACCAGATTAAATAGCCTAGTCTGATCTGATGCTTATTTGATCTAGAACCTTTCTTCATAGGACTTCTATTTATCACCAGTAGATGAGTTATTTGAAAAACGACTAAACTAAGCTCCCTAAACATGTAGAATCAGCATTTAAAGTAAAACAGTTCTGTGTAGATTTAGCGTTACATTACTGCCATTTGGAAGAAAAAAATTTCGGATGCAACGAAGACTCATTAAAATGTACTTAAAAGTAAAAGTATATATATAGGAGAAATGCTAGAATAAGAGGCCATAGTCTTGAATAAGACATTCAGAGGCTTAGAATGGGGTGATAGATAAGTAAAACAAATGTCCAACAGAGGTGGGTAGAAGTTAAATGTAATCATGCGTAGGATACAGCAGGTGGAAATATGGTCAGACTAGGAAAGTCAAACACTTGTCATCAAATCCTGTTACAGAACAAGTACCCCAAGTTCTTTAGTAAAGTGGTCAACACACAAAGTTTCAAAGAAACTAATTAGAGCCACGCTGAGTGGACACTTTGTTAGACTTAACATAAATTGTCAAATAACATGTGGCTATAACTCAAGCATGCAGACACGGTCAAGAGGTTTACTTGTTTGACCAAACATTAGATTAGGGAAGACGCATGAGCTACGTTAATTGGCCACCATATGATTTCCAGTATCTGAAGGACAGCTAACCTCCCGGGATTGTAACACAAATATCTTTAGACTTTACTAAGAATGGTGGGATTTCACTTTTTTGGCAGTTTAACAAAATACTTTAATATGGATTTTGTTTTTTCAGGATGCTGTCTGGGACACACCATTGTCATCTAAATCAGGAGGACAACAGCAGCAGAAGACACAGTACGAAATAGCTGTTCCAAGTAAAGGGGCCGCTGTGTACATCAACACGTGTGAATTGAATCCAAATGAATGAATCTCAGCAAATAAACACACATTTTACAAACAGTGGTAAAACAGTCAGGCTGTTTTTTCCCGTAAAACTGTAGATTTATTTATGTAAGCTAATTTTATCATTAGATCTTATCGCTCTGTATAAATTCTTCTTTGGCACATGACAAAGAAAATTTTGTTGAACTGAATAAAATCTGTCAAGTCAACGGGATATGTGCCTCTGAAAGGTTGTATTTCACGCAGCATAGTACTTATGTGCTCCGATTCAGAAAGACATTTCATTGCAATATCCGAGCAATCAAAAACCAAATATATATTTATCATGGCATCTAAAAATTGTCAGCTTCTGCACATCTCTTCTTTGATTTCTTTTTTTCAGCCTGGGAAGGAAAAATATGAACACTTTTATTAACATGCTGTTACTGAAAATGCTGTCCCGCAAATTAAATATTTCAATTCTGTATTTAATGTGTTCCAGTGTGTGTTTATGGCCAATGTTCCCGAGAGCAAGCAGTGAGGTTAAAGCTATTGAAAGATCTGTTATATATATATATATATATATATCTATATAATATATTTAATATAGTGGTAAAGTAGAAGTACATCACTCAACATGACACCATATGACAAGCCAGAATAAGGCTGCGTTTTTCCCTTCAGAAAGTCTCATGGTGCTGCCACAACTCTACAAAGGATTCTGGTAAGTGCACATGCAAATAAGGTCAACAATGATCACCTTTTGCCTCTATATACACTTTATACATGGATCCCTTGAAAGTAATTGCCCGCTGTACAGGACAGCCTTTAGACAAAACTCAGGAAGAGGTATAGTAACCAGACCACCACTCATGGACAGCTGTTTTGTCTTTCACAGAACTCATCAGCATGCGGTTGTGATACTGGCTTAATAGTTGAGGCTTGGGGTAGCACGAGAAATACCATTACATAAGTTATGGTGCGTAAAGGTGAGGGAAAACCCTTCCATTTAAATTTAAGAGGTAGTAAATTTAAGGGGTTTAAGGGGTAGTAGTATTATTAAACACTCATCTACAGACACCAGACGGCTTGTTTTTCCCTCAGAAATCTCATGGTGCTGCCACAACCACAAGGGATTCTGGGTTCAAGACAGCCTTTAGCCTTTAGTTCTATAATCAGACCTGGTAACTAAGTGATTGACACAGTATTGCATTGTTATAAAAAGGAAGGGCTCATTAGCAGCCTTTTTAAAGCTAAATTAATGACAAAACGCCCACTTACCCTCAAAGTAAAATATACAGTTGGATATAACTCCTCGACTGGCCATTTAGCACTATAGAAGACTTGTTGTGAAGTTGCGTGTCCTTAAAAGATGGAGGGCCTTTCATATCCCAGCAATTAGAAGAAGCACCATGGTGCAGCCTAGGGCTTGGGCCTAGGGAAATGCCAATGATTTTTAGCGCGCCACTGGGGGCAATGGTGGTATTGGCAAGACTATCTCAGCTAAAACGACAAACATTGTTCCACTCTTATATCTACACTAAATGTTTTAAACCCCAGGCCCTCCGATCACCGTGGACCACAATATACAGCTAAACGGAAAAAAAAACAGGATGTGTACCTTAGGCTTTTTTAGTTTTCTTATTACCAAGCAGACCAGCTGCTGTGAGAGACGTCTGCTGTACGATTGCAGTAATCTAGACTATTTTTAAACACCTTCAATGATACATTACATCTTTTCTGTGCAATTAAGTGTATTCTGCGCTCTTCTTAAAATAAGTATATGCCTCATAGTGCATAGTGGCCTCTGGATGAACTCCTCCACAAATAAATACTAATTTACTAACATCTGGTCCCACAGTACATGATTTTTTTTCAGTTTAAGAATAAGGTTATAAATTATTTTTATCATAGTGTATTTTAATATCAAATGTTAGATATTTTTATTTGAAGCACATTTAATGTTAAATGCTGAAGTCAGTAACATCAGTATTATATAAAGACAATGAAAATGACCGTGTTGCATTATTTCTAAATATATTGTTAATATGCACATGTATTAAAAAAAACATTAACCTTTTTTATGCCAGATTTAAAGTCTCTGAATATGGTTTAAGCAAAATAAATAGGTATATTCAGGTTTTATGCACGTACAAGAAGCACATTCTGTGTATGCATGAGGGGGTCTCATTAGATCCCCTGGAACGCTCAGTAAGCCATCACTGAGGACACGGAAAATAGGGGGTTTTGAAGAATACAAAGGAACATGACACAATGGACAAGGGACCACTTGGACGACGTCATTGTCATTTGCTTTGCGAAGATTCCAGCAACTACAAATAAAGAGCATCTCATTCTTTTGAATCCTATATTTACAGTTGTGTATAATTAATCATGCATAGTTGTTGACATTAAACAAAGTGTGTGGGTTAGGAACACATGACTCAAGCACCATCTATTAGGAGAACCTTTTAACACATACCCAACCCCCACCAAAGAAAGACATGACACCAGCTTGAAGTCCGAAGAGGCCACAGCGTTTTCTTTTCTAAAACTGTGGCATATCCTATATACAGTAACATCTTATACAACATATCAAAACATTTTGACCATTAAATTCCTAAAACCTATCATAGGCCACCTATGCCAAATAAATCTAAATCTATAAACCAAATTGGCACGGTCCCGCAACGATTGACCTAGACGCATAACAGCGTATCCCTACAATCACTGGCCGCATCCTCTCAGCATGGTGATGCCATTAAGCCACATAACTCCTTCAGTGCCGTGCCATGAGGAGAATACCAGCACTATTGCCCCATGGGCACTGCACTAGCTTCTAGCCCTACTAGTGGGAACTACCTCCTGCTCTAGTGCCAATTAATCTTGGGGACCACATGCCACCCCAAAAAACACCAAAACTTCATAAGACAACAAAGAAGAAGGGAAGGGTAGATGGTGAATCAGATAAGGTAAAGTTGTAATGAGCTGACCCTGAGGGGACTCAGCTTAAATAGTTTTAATTTCCCCCCGGTCCCTAATGGTCCCTTCCAACCTATCATTCATGGACAGTACCATTTTGCGTATTAACACACCCACAGCACCTCGTATAAAGAATTCACCATAACCTCGGCCTAGTCATGGCACCCTTCCTGCTAATGCCTAAAATCCAGGGTCGTACTTTTTCTCTGCACATGTAATACATTTCTTTAATTCTCCCAGATAGGAGAAAATGCGGGATTAACGCAAGCTTTTATAACAGCTATCATACTGGCTAAAATAGCCCCAATATCCTCAAAAAACTATACTGGTTGAGTTTTAAACAAAAAAAACCACTCACTGTACTTAGTTCTAACACATTTGTGATAAAAGCTGTACAGGTGATTTTCCTACATTTACAATTTTAGCAGTGGTAATGAAGATCTATCAAATGCCCAACGGTACCTAAATTACTCATTAGCTAATTTAACAAAATTTAACAGGCGTTAGTAGTTGTAAAATAACAGAAAAATTGAGACTTCAGTCGATTAAAATCTCACAATTAAAAGATCTGTCACATGAAAGGTTCAATATGAAGATTTCACCGGCGAAGGAAGCTCTCATTGAGCCTGAATGGGGGAATTTATACGCAATCTGTGCTTATCTCCAGATAACATCCCAAATTCATTACTTTCCCGGTCGTTTTCTGTAATTAAATGGTTTCCTCGCGCTGCTCAAAAAGATATAATTAATTGAACCTTTATAACTGTGACGCTGTATTATCTGATTCCTGCGCCGCATTGATGCCGGATTCTAATGTTTTTTTTATAAATTCAGTCAAGGTGCTAAAACTGAACAGTATTCTCTTTTTTTTTGCTCAAATCAGTGTGTGATTGGCACCGTCTCTTGTTGGTTTGACCTTTCGTTTGCTAATGAAGTGCTGGGGGGGGGGAGCTCCGCGAATGAGCCGAAGCAATATATTCGGAATATCCACTGCTGATCCGTTTTAGTGATTTTTGATGTTCCCTGTCTAATCTTCAAGCTTTTAGGACAAAATCAATAATATGAGTTATCAAGTTTGACGATCAGATTAAATGCTGACAGTGCCCCTATAGCATGCTTTACATATCTGTCAAGGGAACAGTCGGCAGTTTAATGCCATGATTGTCTGAATTGAAGACTTCCGTCAAAGGCAAACAAAACTTTTCCCACTTGGAAAGTTTTACCTTCCTTGCTAGTTTCTTGAAACGAAAGAGTTTTAAATCTCAGAGTATGGCAATTAGTTTAACGCAAAGCAGAATGCGCTTGATAACAAAATGTCACTTCCCTGGATCATTGTCGGTAAGGTGGCCCTGACCTGCTTTTTTTTTTTTGGTATTTCTTCAACTTGCAATTGTATCCAAAGAAACAATAGCAAAAACATATTTTTGAAAAAAATAATAATAATAATAAAAACATTAGTCTACCTTAACCTTTCTACGGGTTGAAGGAATATAGAAATGCATTATGTAACTGTAAATGCATAGTAACAAAATATACACAGACCTTGACTTTCCACTCTATTTTGATGGAATTTTCATTGTGTGACAATAAAACAACATACATCATAAGTGCAGCGATGGATTGAAAGTTTTTCAGAGGAAAGGCATATTCAAAGAACACATACCATCTTCTCACATTTATAAGCCCTCTTTCTTCTCTATTCCACCATTAATCTTTTCCTTGCCTATTTAAGTCGGTTAGTCATGCATATACGTAAGAACGTTCTTGTGTCAATCTTGAGGGTCCAAAAAACAGAGCCGGTCTATGGGTCTCAGGATTGGTGGAATCCTAGTGTAGGGAAGCCATGTCTCCAAAACTCATCTCTGTCCTGTCTGTCTGCCGTATGGGACAGGATAGTTAAAGATAGACTTGTGCAGATAGACCAAAACCCATTCAGACAAATGTTTCCCTTTCAGTTAGGATGGAGTATCCTATTCGGATATTGAATTTGTTGGCGCTCTCACACGCTGTCAACCTCATACTCGCTCTCTCTCACTCACGCTCACTATGAATTGATGAAATTGCCAAATTTTCTGAAAGTTCAATTTCGTGCAAATCTCAATGCACAGTTCTAGTTAAAACTTCTGGGGGCAATCTAGATACAGCCACATCCCTACAAATTATAGTTGATATAAGATATTGCTGTTTTATACTGCATAATATTATGAACTTTATCCTGGCAGCACGGTCCATCAAAGCTAATAGCTAAGCTTTGTCGTTCATAACACATAGGTTAAAAATATTGACATAGTGACATGTTGATGGGATAAGGGCAAGCGTGCATGACTGCATGTTATGGTACGACACAAGACAATCCTCAATTGCTGGGTAGGCTGGTCGTTCTCTTGGTGTGTGAAGCATAAACTGCTAAAAGCAGTGGCACCTTCCGGCAACGAAGTCAGAAAAGGTCTCCATATGGGACCGGGGAGTGCCAATTAGCCATTGCTGGGAAACGTGTATATATATAT
>VKOC01024475.1:0-12304 GCA_009364415.1 Spea multiplicata | reverse complement strand
GGCATAAAAGTAGTCCCCTACTTAGACAATTAGCTTTTAACAGCTGCCTCAGAGACCCTTCTGCAATGCCACTTGTAAGTAACTCTTCATGTCCTCCAGAGGCTGGGATGGTTGGTCAACCTAAAGAAGTCGCTGTTCCTACCAAGCAGAAGACTTCCCTTCTTAGGGATGATTTTAGATTCGGGGATCCAAAAGACGTTTCTCCCCGGAGCCAAGATCAGAGCGCTACAGGAGTTCATCCTCTCGGTGATGAGCAACAAGAAGGTGTCCATCAGTTGCATAATGTCTCTACTGGGCCCTCGCTCATTCAAGACCCCTACAGCTGTTCCTGCTAGACCACTGGGGCTGATCCCAGACATTATTACACAAAAAGCTCCTTCTCTCCCTCTCCAAAGGCCTTCCGTGGACTGGATAGTCATCTCCACCGATGCCAGTTAGAGAGGCTGGGGAGCCGTTATGGGGAAAGAGATCGCCCAATGAAATTGTCTTCACAGGAAGACTCTGGAGAGCACTGAAGTTCTGGTCCCCAGCCCTTCGCCACAGGCCAGTCAGTATTCTTTCAGACAATGGAAAGAATAACGGACAGGTGAGTTCTGTTTACTCTCCCCAGAGGGACAGCCTCGAGGCCTAGAAGCGCTCTCTATCTGGCACGCATTTTCCCCCCAATACCTCTTATCTCCAGAGTCCTCCGAAAGATAAAGGAAAGCCCAAACAAGTTCATCATGATCGCTCTTTTCTGGCCAAGAAGGATCTGGTTCTCAGACCTTGCCACCTGGCCATAGATGGGTCAATTTGTCTTCCTCAGGTGAAGGACATTCTCCTCCAGAATCCTATTCTCCACCCAGATCCTTCCCACCTCAAACTTTCGGCCTGGCTTCTGAGAGGGATATCCTGCTCTGTAGAGGTCTATCTACATCAGTGATAGAGACTATCCTCTCCAGTAGAAAGACTTCCACTTCAGCTAAATACCAGAAGGTCTGGAGAACCTTTTTTTCTTGGTACAGGGTGAATAACATATACTCCCTCTCCATTCAGGATGTGCTACAATTCCTTCGAGACAGCTTTGATGGTGGTCAGAAGCTAGCTACAATTAAGGTTCAGATTTCGGCTTTTTTGGATTACACGATAGCAGAACATCCCTCGACTATCCAAAGAAATGTGCAGACGACGTCCTAGGTCCCATTCCTCAGTTCCCCCATGGGATCTTAACCTTGTTCTGAGACAACTCACCTCTCAGCACTTTGAGCCCCTAGAACATCTCTAAAATTACTTACCTACAATCTTGTCCTCCTAGTGGCCATCACTTCTGCAAGACGGGTAGGTGAGATCCGTTCCTCAGGATCCTCCCAGATAGAGTGGTCCTTAGGTTGCCACCAGGTAGAAATACCTAAGGTGGTCTCGAGTTTTCACTCGGATCAAGAGATCGTATTACAAGACATCTGTCTGCATCCCAAAGATGAAGAACTCCACACTCTAGACCTGCGGAGATGTATCCAGATCTGCTTGTCCCCTACTCACCCATGGAAGAAATCCATTTCCCTTTTCCTATCTTTGTCCATTGTCCCCAAGGGGATGTCAGTATCCAAGGCCTACATAGCCCGTTGGATCAAAGACACTATCACTGAATGTTATATCTCTGCAGGACAGGATCCTCCCTCTGGCCTGAGGGCACATTTGACTAGATCAGTCTTTACTTGATGGGCAGAACTCTCCTGTATGAACCCATCTATTATCTGTAAGACAGCGACCTGGAAATCCATCCATATGTTTGTAAGGCACGACAGGCTCAATCTCCAAGCCTCTGAGGACAGTTTGATCGGTATGTCCTTCAGACCGGAATCCTTCCCTCCCTATTGTAACAGCTAACAACTTACCTGCAGCTGCTACAGCCATAGCAGCCTCCCGCAGAGGCTGCCGGACGAGACCCTCACGCATGCGCATGCCACTACTAAGATAGCAGGACATTTTCTCAGTTTATTTATGCTAATAGTTTGAGGCGGGGTTATCTGCCTGGGGCTATTTGAGGGCTCCTTAGCTGTCCACTCACTGCCTGTCAAAGAGTTTCATGCTTGTTTCTCTGGGCTCAGTTGCGGTTTTGTGTTTGCTCCAGTTCTGACTCTGGCTTTGTACCACGGTTATCCTGTATTCTCCAATCCTTGACTTTGGCTTTGTACCACGGTTCTCCTGACTTCTCCAATCCTTGACCTCGGCTTCGTCTCATGTTTATCCGAACTACACCAGTATCATTTCGCCTGCCTCGGGTTCGTGCACGGGTTCTGCACTGTGGATCCTCGGCTACAGACTCTGAATATCCTCGGCCGTTACACCTATCTCGCTTATTTTCCATCTGTGTCACCTGGAATGACAAGGAAAATGGGAATTCTTACCTGAAAATTCTCTTTCCTTGTCCATTTCCACGGTGGCACATTTAGCTCCCACCTATTAAATTCTCCTTTTGTTTTTGTTGCACAATTTCCCAGGTAAGAATTCCCATTTTACAATAATAATATCTTTATAACGTGGCATTCAAACTATATTACATGAAGACCTTTGTGACAGAGACCCGTATTCGGACTGAGTAGCTCTGCCGTAAAGATCTTCCGTGAATGCTCAATTGCTCAAGGGATTAACCCTTCATATTCCCCCAAGCACTAGCTGAGACTTAGTGTAGGGGTAAAACAGAACTTTGTTTAGAACAGGCAGAACAGATAGAACAGATATTTATACACCAAACTTGATAGGATTAAGGAATTAAGGAGGAGGATTAATGTCACGTCTGCAATACAGCAGAGGATCCTTGCTGCAGAAATTGGGAAGGCGCCACCTGGCGGAGATGGAGAGCCCAGCAACGGAACACCGAAGTGTATAACGGACACAGGAGCGTAGCGTAGTACAAAAATCAGGAACAAAAATAATAAATAAAAATAATAAATTCAGGGGTCAGGCAGAAGAGTAGTCGGGGTCGCAAGCAGAGGTCAGGGCAAACAGCAAAGGTCAAAAACTAGTCAGAACCAATAAATAACAGGCAAATTCAGGAACGCTAGTGAAGGCTATTAGGCACTATCACAGGCAAAGGTGAAGTGCATACTGAGGGTTTAAATATCCCTCTCAATCACAGGATCCTCCTACCCACCTAATTAGGGGGAGGAGGAAAAAAGATAAATGTCGCTTTAAGAAGCGACATGAATATTTATGAGTTAGCCGTTCGCGCATTAGTAACGGGCGAAGGGTCGTCCGCGGGTCCCGGGAAAACATCTCCCCGGACAGCGGACGATCCTCCGCCCGAGGGATTGAGACACGGGGAGGATTCGGCCCCGGGAACCGTAGTTCCCGGAGCCTGTGTACTTACCCGCTCTCCAGTCGTCGGTCCTCCTCCTGAGCACACCGCACGTTGCAGGAGGAATGATGGACGGCTGGGGGGCGTGGTTTTGGTCCAGCTCCGGGAGGGGCTTGTGAAATGGCGCCAGTTTTAAAAAGCTGGCTGTGCTTTTCACAAGCACCCTGTTGTGGTCTTTCAGTTTCTGGTTATCCGTTCCTGCTATCATTTAGTTTTTGACAATTGGCTTTCCTGACTTCCCGTTTGCTTTACGATTCGGTACCTTCGCTTGTGTCTTCTGGTTTTGACCCATGGCTCGTCTGACTATCCTGCTCCGTGTATCAGACCCCATGCTCGGTTCCGGACTACCTGCTCCGCTGTATCAGACCCCCTTCTGCTCTCCGTCGTACTATCCTGCTCGTAGTATCAGACCCCTGGCTCGTCCGACTATCCTGCTCCGTGTATCAGACCCCTGGCTTTTCTGACTATCCGCTGTGCTCCTGTCTCGTGCTGCGCCTTGCCGCGGCTACTGCCGCTCAGAATCTATCTCCAGCTGGTGGGAGGTTGTCCACTGTTGGGATCGTCTAAGTCCTGGACTACTGCTGCCGGGAATTCCCTCTCAGTAGCGGTAGTTTGGGCAGAAGAACTTCTGCGGGGACGACCTTCCTCAATAGTCCAGCAAAACAGTGACAGTATGCCCCACGAAGATCAAGTTTAGTAAAAATGGTGGCATCCCTCAGTTGATCATACAGTTCTGTTATGAGCGGCAGAGGATACTTGTTCTTAATGGTTATTTTATTTAACCCACGATAGTCGATGCAGGGGCGTAATGAACCGTCTTTTTTAGAAATAAAGAAGAAGCCTGCTCCCGCCGGGGATGCTGAAGGTCTGATGAACCCCTTTTTTAGACTTTCATCAATATATTGAGCCAAAGCCTGATTCTCCGGTTGAGATAAGGGATATGTGTGTCCCTTGGGTGGGTTGGTGCCAGGTAACAATTTTATTGTACAATCATATGCGCGGTGGGGAGGCAAAGTCTCTGCTTTACGTTTAGAAAACACATCTAAATAATCCCAATACTGGGAAGGTACCAATTGACGAGGATCTGTAGCAGGAACTTCTAGAATTAAATTCAACTTGGTGGGAGTCTTGCAGCAGTTCTCTAAACATTCTTTACTCCAAGCCAGAATCTGTCCTTCTCTCCAGTCAATGTTGGGATTATGTTGTTGCAGCCAAGACATTCCTAATATGATGGGTATATGGGGGCTGGACAAAACATCAAATTGTATTTCTTCAGAGTGGAGAATACCGATTATGGCACCAATAACTTCCGTTTGGAGTGACACGATCCCAGTACCTAATGGAGACCCGTCTAGAGCAGCGATAGAAGTCTTCAGAGATTTTGGCTTTAACGGAACATTATTTTCCAGAGCCCAAGTCTTGTCAATAAAGTTCTCAGCGGCCCCTGAATCGATGAAAGCTTGGGTGGCCACTTGGTGGCCTGGCCACTGTAGCATGATGGGAACAAAAAGTCTCTGAGTCTGAGGAGGTGTAGCAACAGTAGCACTTAGTGAAGCACCTCCTGTCGTCACTAAGTTCTGGCGTTTCCCGACCTCCTGGGGCATGTAGAAATCAAATGTCCTTTTTTGCCACAATACAAACACAACCCCAAAGTTCTGCGGCGCTGTTTCTCCTCAGCTGTAAGATGAAGTACAGGGCCTATCTCCATAGGTTCATCAGCAGCAGCAGCAGGTTCTGTAGGGGTCTGAAAAATTGGACGAACGGGAGGTCTAAACTGATGTGGTCTTCTGTCGCGTTCTCTGTCTCGCTCGAATCTTCTTTCTTGACCTCTGGCTTCTAGACACAGACATAATGCAATCAGATTTTCCAAATCATGAGGTATGTCACGATAGGTAAGAGCATCTTTTAAAGACCCATTTAGACCCCTACGAAAGGCGGATTTCAGAGCGCTGATATTCCAGTCAGTCTCATATGCTAACGTGCGAAATTCTACTGCATACTGGGCCACCGTTCTACTTCCCTGTTGAATCTGCAGCAAATTGGATTCAGCCGCCTCTCGTCT
Organism: Spea multiplicata; assembly: GCA_009364415.1. Lineage (NCBI taxonomy): Eukaryota > Metazoa > Chordata > Amphibia > Anura > Pelobatidae > Spea > Spea multiplicata. Next base: position 6,905 of record VKOC01024475.1, on the reverse strand, counting down.
CCCTGGAGCATCAAACACTGCCCTGAACGAAGCAATAAAAGCGTCAGCATCTTCCAGAATGGGTGAATTCTGTTCCAACAGAGGTGATGCCCATGCTAATGCTTCTCCTTTTAAAAGGTTGATAATAAAAGTCACTCTGTTATTATGAGAAGCAAAGGTGTGCGGATGAGCTCGGAAGTGTAGAGTGCACTGATTCAAAAAACCCCTACATTCCTGGGGGTCTCCGGAAAATTTATCTGGCAAAGGCATCTTGGGTGGTTTGACCGGCGTACCGAATCCAGGTGCTGGTGAAGATGAATCAGATGATGCACCTTGACCGACGGGAGGAGACAGGTTGGTAGCCATGGATCTGAGAAGGTCAGCCACATCATCCAGTTTCCGTTCCAAAGACTGTAGCTGTGATGCATGAGCCGTCAGGACTTGATCCTGTCTGTCTTGACGATTGGACATCCTTGCCAAATCTGCGGGATCCATGTTGGGCCTGTGATAACTGTCACGTCTGCAATACAGCAGAGGATCCTCGCTGCAGAAATTGGGAAGGCGCCACCTGGCGGAGATGGAGAGCCCAGCAACGGAACACCGAAGTGTATAACGGACACAGGAGCGTAGCGTAGTACAAAAATCAGGAACAAAATAATAAATAAAAATAATAAATTCAGGGGGTCAGGCAGAAGAGTAGTCGGGGTCACGAGCAGAGGTCAGGGCAAGCAGCAAACAGCAAAGGTCAAAAACTAGCCGGAGTCAGAACCAATAATTAACAGGCAATTCAGGAACGCTAGTGAAGGCTATTAGGCACTATCACAGGCAAAGGTGAAGTGCATACTGAGGGTTTAAATATCCCTCTCAATCAAAGGATCCTCCTACCCACCTAATTAGGGGGAGGAGGAAAAAAGATAAATGTCACTTTAAGAAGCGACATGAATATTTATGAGTTAGCCGTTCGTGCATGCGCGAACGGCACTCCTGACGCCGAGGCGCGCGCCCCGTCAGGATCCATTGATCTCTGCGGGGACGCGCATCTATCCGCCGAACGTCTCAGCTCCCCCTACCCCCTACCCGCGGGACAACGGAAGAGGTAACAATTAATCCCTCAACTACCAGACAGACCTGCGCATCCATTAATGCCCGTCGGACAAAGGGTCACCATTTTGGGGTGATCCAGAGGGTGAGCTTTGATCCTAATGGAAAGCTCAGGTCCCGTAGATGTGGGACAGTGTTGGAAACTTACCAGGAAATAGTCCACGCAGTAGCCATGTCACAACCCTGGGTTGCAAAAATCTGTTTGTATTATTTATTATGCGGTTCCTGTTTTCCCCTCTATTTCACCAGCATATCACATCTCTATTACACTGGAGCCCGGTTCACACATACCTTTTTGTCTAACCGTGTCCTGGCCATAATCCTCTAACTGTTTCTCAGCTAGGACCCAAGAACTTGCCCGCTGACTTTAATCAAACCAGAGCGCTCTTTTGTAGAGTTAACTCACAGGTGGTGGGGTACAGACAATGGGTGGCTCGGCGAGGGAGCCTCCTACGTATCTCCAGTTTCTATGACTTCCAGGACAGGGGGGTTCAGCGGTCATGGAGCACATGCCTAGCTATATGGCGCTCCATCACATGGATGGCTGCCAATCCCTCTTAGTGATTTACAAACATTTATACACATATTTCTGTGTATGTCAAGGAATCAGTAAGGAATGCCATCACGATATCAGGAGTATTTTATGATATCGTGATGAACTGCTCTTAATACCGCCATTGTGTAAAATCATGACGTTTTGTGATAAATCTGGCAGTAATGATCATTGCAAACATTTTAAGTTCTTTACATTGGGTATGTTTAATCTCTTTGCATTAGCAGTGCACCTTGTGTATAATCTAAAACTATATTGCTAAAATGAAATGTTTCCTCCGATCTTATCTAGCCTGCAATTGTCTCTTTAGTAAATAAAACTGCACACATGGTGAAATATTCTGTTGAAAATTAAATATTGTAATTTTAGGAGGACCAAATGAAAATACATGAATCCAAGTTCAAGAGTATGTCATCGAGTTTGATAGAACACCGAACATCTCCTCCAGATAAGAAACTAAAAGGGAAAGAAGTGGATGAATTCAAGCAAAAAGAAGAGTATCTGGAGTTTGAGGTATTTTACATATTTTATTTTTTAAAAGTGAGCAATGAATTTTCCTAATGTCAAAATCATAATATATTATGTCTGATGTCCATCCCAATGTAGCTATGATTATTATGAAATTAATAGTTGCCGATACAATGTAAGGATTGTTGTATTACCATACATCAGACACACTTTTGGTTTAAGGGGCTTTGCTATAGTTCTACAATACATAACCTTTAAGCAATGATTGATAAGGCAACCCTTTATCTAGTGAAAAATATGTTTGCATAGTCAAAGGATGTAAGACATTTTTATGACAAATTTCAATAATTACCTTGAATTTGTCAACTAATGCTTTGTTTGCTTAGCATTAGAAGGCTCATAACACAATTACATTTTATTACAATTTTTTATGTGTACAGTGGTCTATATGATGATTTAAAATCAATGACCTAAAAAAATTACCTAAAAAAACATAATAATTAGTTTAAAGGTAGAAGTTTGACACTTATCATGGTATATAGGCTTTTTGGTTAAACCAACTCAGCTAATGAACTAAGGTTTTACATTTCTTTTGAGAAAATTTAAGTTAGTCAAACCAAATATGCCACAGCAAAAAACAAATGTTAGTTTTTTGTGAAAAAAAAAAACTTCTGTAATAACGTCAAATGTGATTAACCCCTTTAGTCCATGGGGTTTTTGGTACCTCAAGTCCCGGAGGAATTTTGCCATTTTTGTGGTCGGTTCAGTGATTATATATTATATATTGTGTTTTTCAAGGAGAGATTTCTTTTGATACTATAGTTAGATGATTAGCTGAAAATATAGGATGAAAAATTTGGTAAAAACTAGCAAAATATTTTTTATATATTTCAAGTAACGGAAAATCCCCTTTAAGATTATCAATTCAGGTGTCCTGATTTTAGAAATACCAAATGTATATAGAATTTCCATACTTTCCCAGCACTTATAGGGAGCATACTATAAGGTGTACATTATTCTTTACAAAACTGTAGAATTTTTTACGTTAGGTATGATGGGATTGCAACTCTAATTTTAAACAAATAAACCAAAAATACCCACAAAAGTATATATTTATGATAGGGCTTTGACAACCCAGACTATCATATCAGGGCTATTTGGGCACTCTTCGGCCACCAATCACTGTCAAGAAATTATTTCCTGCGCTTTTTTTCACCAACACGTCTGTGTTGCTTAGTATGTGTTACGGCAGAGAAACCCGGACAAAATTGTTTAGCTGAATCTCCTGATTACGGAAATACAGCACATCCTTATTTCTTGTTTCCTTTTTTTTTGCTGATTTGTGTTTCAGCATGTGAGAATAGTGAGAAACATGGTTTCCCACTCTCGTCCCTGCGATCCCCCTGCACAGATCACACTGTGATCTCTATGCAAGTTCCCACAGACTTGAACAGGGATCACAGTGTCTGTAATCAGTGCCTCATCGGAGGGATCAGATATCCCAGCAGGGTCTAGACAGACCCTGCAGGGGATATCCTGTCCTCCGATGACCTTCCGGGTGACGTCAGCAGTGACGCGACCCGAAAGGGAAAGCCCGATTGGGCATTTAAAATAGTAACAGTTTACAGGTTTACAGGTGACTGAGAAGCAGAAAGCCAGTGATGCTGGCTTCTGCTGACGGTGGGAGTCCAGGCTGTCAAACAACAGCCTGATCTCTCATGTCGCTGCAAGAAGGGGTTTCTTGAGATGCGTTTTATGGACGTACCGATACATCCATAGGGAACTGAATGGAGCGAATTGTTTTGCTATCCTCTGTATAAAGCAGAATAAGAACATATTTAACATATGCATATTTGCCTCTTTCAAACAAAGTTAAGTAGTTTGTCTGGATGATCACATAGCCTAAATATTTCCACTACACCAGTGGGAAAGACAGAACTGGAAAGAAGGAGTAGAAGAACAGTAAAGATATTATGGTAGCAGCTATAAGCCGCCAAACAGAGCAGTTCTTTATGCTCGAGAGTCTCACTGCAACAAAATCAAATGTGTATACAAGTACTACAAAATTATTTTGACAACAAATTTCAATCAGAAAACACCCAAACAAAATTAACAGATAATTATATGCATGACAGTCCTGCTTCTGCAAATGTATAGAAGTGATATAAACACAATGTATCAGGGATCATGAATGAGTGCATAACATTAAATGGTATTGGGAGGGGCACATTATTTTCTGGTCATGCCCATGGCTTGCACTTCTCTCTAAACAACTAGTTGACTTACACTAGGTTGAAACCTTTGGGAAGGTCAGATGAAACATTGTTGAGTATATACTTGGTAGCAGGGAAAAAATCCTATCAGCCATGTGACCTTATAACCGATTTTATATAACTAGCACATAGTAAAAAGTTTCTCACCAAATAATTTTCTATCCCCATGATAACATCTGTTAAATTTGTTTGTGTGCTGGGGTTTTTTTTTCTGATTGAAAAATGATGAGAGTAATAATGGTCACACCAGTGAAAAATATATTGCATGGTAACTATATTAAAGCCATTATCTAGTTAATACAATGTTGCCTTCCTCATTGTAGAAATCTCGCTATGGTACATATGCCATGTTACTGAGAACTAAGCTGAAGGCAGGCACAGAAGACCTGGAAGCTTTGGATACAACTCTCTTTGAATCAACTGAGAATGATGAGGATGGGCTTAAGAAGTCATGTTCTAGTCCTTTAAATTTCGACCCACCAACCACATCGACCAAAGTGAAATACCAGGTTTTCTCACAGTCAAGCTGCAGACCAGACCAAAGCAGCAGGCAGAAATCTTGAACTAGTTACAAAAGAAGCAACTGGGAAACCTCTTCCCACTGTCCCAAGTATGTTATGAGCCAGTACCAAGAAGTATTGCATGATTTAATACAGAGCTTTTGAACAGCACGTAAGGTATCCTTGTCATGATGAGTGTTTAGCTATACAATCGTTATAAGCACTTCCTGTGTGAAGGACATGCACACATGATAAAGTGTGATCAAGGAGCAAACACTATGTGAACAAAAGTATTGCTTCATGGCCAGATATGAGCCCATATACAACAGTCATTAAGCACCAGTGGGACTGTTTTTAAATTGAGAGAGAAATCAAAAACAAAAGGTAACCATCCCCACTAAAATGGGATTATCATGCCTACCTAAGTGAACTTCATTAAGTAAATGCTTGAAGCACATACAATTGGTTACTGTATCACATTTTTACAAGAACACTAAAACTTTGCCTACAATTGTAAACAAAAAGACACTATACAGTATTTTTATGCTAATTTTCTATATGTTGTGGCAGTGAGGAAAAGGCACTGGCCTAAAAATTAACTGAATTACCTAGGGCTTTTGCAGATGGCTTGTTTATTTTAGGATTGTGCCATTTCCGCCCAGGTTCTTACTGGATTCCTTCTTTTTTGTGACATATTTTTGCACTTTTACTGTTTGATGCTTATATAATTGTCATGCTGAATGTTTGCAGTATTAATGCTTTTTTTTGGTGATTGGCGAAATAGTTGCATTCATGAGAACAGTTTTCATTAAAATTCTAAAGTGGACATTTCTTCTTATTGGGACAAGACAGCCTTCTCTCTGTGTACTGTTGTATCAGCTGTTTTTCTTCAGCATTGCCTGGACACTTTTCCTAGCCAATGATGTTTTGCAAACTGTACCTTCATAAATACCAGCATAAATTCTACCACACCTTCTGAATAGACTTTATTAGAGAGAAAAGCCCATTAAAATGTGTGATATGGAGGTTATTGTAGTAGGAGGTAAATTGAAGCATTAGAATTCTAACAACATACATTGGTTAGTTAAAAAAAGAAATCCAATGTGTTCTACCCCACAAATAATAAACCATACCAGAACTTCTTATAAGAAATTGATATCCCAAACAAATTTAGGAAACGGGATTCTGGTAGGTATGTTAACTTAAAACACATTTTAGAATTACGTTTTAGTTACTAACATGATTATAATGTATTTTATGTAAAGAAATTGAGCACTAAAAAGTAGCCCATGGTTCTCTTAAACTGATCATTTATTGACATCATTGGGAGAAGAAAGCCATAAGTGCTACCCATGAACACTGTTGGTCAGCCATAACTAAAAGCTGGGGGTCATGGCTTGGAAATCTTCCTACATCCTAGAATATGCTCAAGCTTGTAATATAACCTTCCATCATTTGCCTAAGACATAGTCCTATCACGTTACAGGTGGTCAAAGTGGACCTTGGCACAGAACAGGGTAGACAGCCATTATCTCAACCAATACAGTACTAAATACATCAGACCTACCATATATTGGTCATGACATACCATCTATTAACAACAACTGAAGAGTAGTATATTACTGATATAAATTAACACCTTATGGTGCAAAAGCAGTGCAAGAAAACACAATGGACAAACTCCCCAGTTCTCCCAAATAATGACAATAAAAATACCAAATTATGTTTCTGCGCACCCAATTAGTAAAAAGAAATGCGAACAAAAAAGCTCAAAATAAAAAATAGCATATAAATACCCCTCTGGAAATAATCTGTACAAGGAGTGTCCAACAGCCTCATAAAGAGTAAATCAAAAAGGACAATATATGGTGCAATATGTATGGTTAGTGTAATAAATTCCTAATGATATAAGGCAGACTCTTACAGTAAGCAGGGCAACGACATGCCCATATATAAGCACATCTCCACTATTCAAGGAGTACTGAAGTATCTTCAAATGGACTTTGTTTTTTTCTTCAAATGAAAGCTTTT
>VKOC01024474.1:0-32859 GCA_009364415.1 Spea multiplicata | reverse complement strand
AGTTAATTGGGTATAAACAATTCTTTCAAGCAGCTTAGAGGTTAGAGGAAGTAGAGAGATGGGACGGTAATTGGACAGATCAGTCGGGTCAAGGGAGGGCTTTTTCAAGATAGGAGTAATGGTAGCATGCTTGAAGGCGGGTGGGACAGATCCAGTAGTGAGGGAGAGGTTGAAGATGTGAGCTAGAGTAGGGACAAGAGTAGATGAAAGAGACTGGGTGAGATGGGAAGGGATTGGATCAAGGGGGCATGTGGTTGGACAAGAGGTAAGACGAAGAAAACGTACCTCCTCGTCAGTGACACCAGGGAATTTATGTAATGTAGTGAAAGAAGAGGTCAGTGGGTAGGAGGCACATAGTCAGGGTGAGGGCAGGGCAATGTACAGATATCTGATAGTATCGATTTTAGTATTGAAGTATGTGGCAAAGTCAGAGTAATTAAGGTTAGTGGAAGGGGTAGTAGGGATAGTTCGAAGAAGGGAATTGAAAGTGCTAAAGAGTCATTTAGGGTTATGAGATAGGGAGGAGATGAGGGAGGTGAAGTAGGTTTCTTTAGCAATGTTGAGAGCGGAGTAGTAGGAACATAGCATAAATTTGTAGTGCAGAAAGTCAGCCATGGAATGACACTTTCACCAACTACGCTTAGCAGTGCGGGAACAACGTCGTAGGTGTCGGGTTACAATCGTGTGCCAGGGTTGGAATTGTGAGCGTCGTAAAGAGCGAGTAGTAACTGGGGCTACATCCTCAAAAGCAGATGTGAGAGTGGAGTTATAGAGAGAGTAAGCTTTCTTAGGGTAGAACATGTTAGAGAGAGGAGAGGGAGTAAATTGGTTGCAAACTTCTCTGGTTAGGCAAGGATAGGGTATAGGGGAGTTAGTAGGAGGCAAGGTCAGAGAGCAGGAAAGTAAATGGGGGTCAGAGAGGGGGGAAAAGGAGAATTAGAGAAGTTATTGAGAGAGCACATGCTAGAAAAAATAAGGTCCAAGGTGTGACCATCATCATGAGTAGGGGAGTTAATATGTTGTGTGAGATCAAAAGAGGAGGTAAAAGAATTTTGAACAGAAACAGGTGAGGAGGGCCCTGCTCAAACGAGTTTACAATCTGCCCAATTAAACTACCTCATCCAGACAGCACCTATTGAACTGCCTAGAGCCTTCTTTAAATCCCTTTACCCATTCGTGACAATGGCTGATTTTATTTTTGCACCATTCGTGGTGCTCCTGCATAGTTGTAATTTTCTTCTTTCCCGTTTACTGAAACCAGACAAGTTGTATATTGCTTTTTTTCAGGGCAAGAAGGACTTTCTTTACATGTCATTATTTTGATTGTATAATATAATTTGCTATTAAAATAAGTTAAATATGCAGAAAATTGAGAAAAAGACTTTTTCTGACTTTCTATTGAAAATTAAAATCTTTTACCTCACCCACTACATAGATTCTACTATTTGTCCGCCGAAATTTAGACAAATACCCAATGTTTTTTTTTTTTTTGGTTTTGTTTTTTTTTGTTTTTTTTATTGTTATTTCTTTTTTCTGCACTTATGGGCCAATAAGTTCAAGTAGCGTTTTGCTAATCCAAAACCATGATTTGGGTATCTTTGAAGCTGGCCAATTTACTCCATGAAACCATATATTTTTGAAGACTAGACACCCCAGGGTATTTAAAATGCTAGTATTTTAACTCTTTCCATGCACTAATTCTACAACCAGTCTTTGTCAAACTTTGTGGTAATTATTTTTTTGTGTTTTTTTCCCCACTTACATTTTATTGAGGTGTGAATTAACATGTCCTGGTATATGTCACTGTCACACAACATTCCAATATGTGATAAGTAACATCTCCTGAGTGTCATGACCCGGGCGAGGAGGTCTGGTAGGAGTCCAGGTGCAGGGGATACGGGGAACTCTGTCTGTACCACTTTATTCATGGTGACGGAGAGATGGGTACAGACAGGATAGCAGGACTGGAAAGCAGAGAGACAGGAGCTGAGGCAGGTACAGGTTCAGGAGCTGAGGCAGAGAGACGGGAGCTGAGGCAGGTACAGACAGGTTCAGGCACGGGAACGGAGGCCCACTGGCAGGGCGGACGGGAACGGAGGCCCACTGGCAGGGCGGACGGGAACGGAGTAGTACCGGGCCAGGCACGTGTACTGGTTCGTGCACGGGTACAGGCTTAAGCTCATGTAGTGTATCATGCACGAGTACCGGCTCAGGCACGGGTACGGGAACAGGCACAGGCAGGAACGGGCACAGGCAGGAATGGGCACAGGCAGGAACGGGCACAGGCAGGAACGGGCACAGGCTTAGGAACAAGCTCAGGTACAGGAATTGGCTCAGAGCAAAGCAGTCCTTCAACGTCAATGCCAAGGCCCTGACTGAAGGGCAGGACAGGTCTTATAAAGGCAGGGCTTTGCTCAGTCAATGAGGCGCAGCTGTACCAAATAATGAGCACCAGAGCACTCCAGAGGAGGGTGGCCACTACAGGAAGCAGATGGAACAACCACCTGTATGATACAGCCAGGTTTCAGGCAGCAGAGAGTGGATCCTAACAACCCCATGGCGACATAACTTAGTTTGTTTAAAAAGTAAGGGGGTTTTTTTGTTCCGCTAACTTTAGATGAGGTTGGTATATAGCTGGATATAGGTTGGCTATACACAAACACATACCTCCCAACATTTTAAAATGTGAAAGAGGGAAGCTTTTTTTTTTTAAATCTTGCTGAACTTACCGATACAAGCAATTGAACTTTACAATATCGCGCTTGCATCGCCACTTAACACATGCTTAATTTTTGTCAGCACAGTCATGCATATTAAAAATAACCAACACATTGAATTGTATTCCCATGAGGCCCAGCCAGACATACTACTTCCATGATGCTGGCTGAGCATCATGGGAGGTGCAGCAACAGTAAAGCTGCAGATGCTAGCTGTGTCCACTAGCCAGATGTACACCATAATGCTGGCTGAGCATCATTGGAAGAGTAATTAAAAAAGGCTAATGTTAGCCTCCCTCCCAGGACCCTTACACACTGCCTTTACACACACATATACACATACACTGCCTTTACACACACATATACACTGCCCTTACCCACATCTGCCCATAAACACACATATACACATACACTGCCCTTACACACACACACACATATAACATGTTACACTGCCCTTTTCACACACATACACATACACTGCCCTTTTACACACACATAACACTGGCCCTTACACCACACCTGCCCATAAACACACATATAACATAGTACTGGTTTTTTTTACCCTTACCACACACAGACACATAATACATGTTACACTTTGCCTTTTTCACACACACACATACACATACACTGCCCTTACACACACACACATATATACATGTACACTGCCCTTTCACACATATACATATACACTGCCCTTACACACCAGCTAAGAAATACCTATACTGCTCTTACACACTGCCTTTACACACTGGCCCATACACACACAAGCTTACAAACACATACATACACATACACTGCCCTTACACCCCTTTCTCCCAATCTCTTACCTCTTGCATCATCCTTCATCCTTCTGCCTCCTTCCTGTATCCTGAATCCTGTGGTGGGAGCTTGAGGTCTGTCACTTCAGACCTCGCTTTACTGCTCCCTCACCACTACGCGCCGGCTATTTTCATCATATCCCCATGCTCGGCATTATTCGCCAGCGGGTACTGATTAGGGAGCAGTAAAGCGAGGTCTGAAGTGACAGACCTCGCCCTCCCTAATATTCAGCCGACTAGAAGGAGATTGCGATCTCCCAGCTAGTCCTGCAGGCTGCAGCTGCTGATCGGGCGCACAGCTGCACCTGAGGTGAGTACGGATCTCTTCTGACACATACACTTACCATTTTCCTACCTTCATTTCCTCTACCGCAAGGCTGCAGTGTTTGAAGGAACAGGCCGTGTTGCAACTCATGTTCTGCACTGATTCACGATGAACCTCCAGGGCCTCTTTTGTTCCTGGACAGCATATTGTCCCTGGATCGCGTTTCAGGTTCCATAAGTACGTTACTATCCCGTGCAATGCAGGACACGTGGTCACCCTAATCTTGATTTATTGATAAAAGTTCATAACTAGAACTGAAACGTATAGACCAGTGGTTCTCAACTCATGGGTCGTGAGCCAAAAGTGGGTTGCGACCCTGTCTTCAGTGGGGTCAGGGTCGGACTGGAGGCATACCGGGAAAATGTCACTTTCCTGGGGCTACCTTACACATTCTAGCGGCAATCTGCAAGCAGCGGGCTGTCAGGACCGCGGCCGCAACAATCAGGGCCATCAGACAGCCTCCGGTCTGGCATGTACTTTAGTATTACTCCCCGACCGCAAAACAAGTTGCTTGATTGGTTTGCGGTCGCTGTCTGCTCCTAGTGGGGGCTGAATAAAGCTTTTCTCTGATTGCTCCTCCCCTCTTCCTGCTGCAGCCCGCGACAGCCTTTCCACTCCCTCATCTTTTCTGAGGTTATTTTTGGGTCACGACTTAATGACCAAAGACAAATGCGGGTCCTGAGGATACACGGGTTGAGAACCACTGATATAGACCATATATACACTCACTAGCAACCTTATTAGGTACACCTTGCGCGTACCAGTTTAGACCCCCCTTCATTCGTCATGGAATACTTTCTACAAGGTACTGGAAATATTCCTCAGAGATTTTGCTCCATATGGACATTATAGCATCACGCAGTTGCTGCGGATTTGTCGGCTGCATATCCATGATGCGAATCTCCCGGTCTACCACATCCCAAAGGTGCTCTATTGGATTAAGATCTGGTGACTGTGGAGGCCATTGGAGTACAAGCAATGTTCTTCTTGTCTTCCATTGTGCAATTTTGGTGAGCCTGTGCAAATTGCAGCCTCAGTTTCCTGTTCTTAGATGACAGGAGTGGCACCCGGTGTGGTCTTCTGCTGCTTTAGCCCATCTGCTTCAAGATTTGACGTGTTGTGCATTTAGAGATGGTATTCTGTATACTTTGGTTGTAACGAGTGGTTATTTGAGTTACTGTTAGTGTTCTGTCATCTCGAACCAGACTACCCATTCACCCCAGACATCAACAAGGCATTTTCATCCACACAACTGCCAATTTGTATTGTTCTCTGTAAACCCTAGAGATGATTATGCGTGTAAATCCCAGTAGATCAGCAGTTTCTGAAATACTCAGACAAGCCTATCTGGCACCCACAACCATGCCACGTTCAATGTCACTTAAATCCACTTTCTTCCCGTTCTGATGTTTGAACTTCAGCAAGTTGTCTTGACTACTTCTATATGCCTAAATGCATTGAGTTGCTGCCATGTGTCTTAACAGGCAATTCAACAGGTCTACCTAAAAAAGTACCCAGTGAGTGTATATTGTATCATGTTTAGTGTACCCTCATGAATTATATATAATTAATTTTCAGAATTTTTGTTCTTTTGATACTATGAAAAAAGTGATTATGTCCCAGTGCCTCCCTATAAACCTAGCAGCAACAATTAGAATTGTGTCTCCTCACAATACACAATAAAAATAGAAACAATGTACTAAAGTGCACTTCAGTGTAAAATCTAAAAACAATGTTAAATTTACCACCTTAATTTTTATTGAGGTGAAAGATGCCTCTTGTACATATTCAGCAATCTAAAAATAAAAACAAAAAATACAATAGCAAATATATGAAGGCTATGGTGGTCAAACCAATTTTTAAACTGTACCAGAATCACTTTTCATATGTAACCATTAGTAAGTGGTGGTTAGCTGCAATAAAAAAAAGAACATCTTCATAAGCTTCTACCAAATTTCTAAATCAGTACACCAGGGGTTGGAACTTGGGGGGTAGCTCTGCACATGTGTAGTATGCATTCTCTGGTATCCCAGACACTGGAGAATTACATTGGGACGGGGTGATCGCATTCTTGAATCCTGCTGTCCCGCCAAGCTCTACATCTGTCTGGAAAGTGACAGTGGGATAGAGTGGCAAAATTGGGACTGTCCCACGCAAAAGTTTGGAGGCATGCATTTTATTTTATATTAAATTATGCATCATTAGCTAACTAAGGTTGTTAAGTCAAATATTTTACATGTTTTACTAATTTTGCTGTTAGTGTTATTAACTACTGGTCAATTACCCTTTTTTGCTTTGCACAGTAATTATAACGCAATTGTTAGTCAAATATAATTAACTGATATGGTTGAATTCAATCTTACTTAGAAAATTAATTCAGTTCTTTTATTTTCACAGGTAAACCACATAAAAGACGGTTAAAATGTAGATTAAAAGAAATATTTACAAAGCAAATCTTTTTTGTGCGGTAAATGTAATTAAAATGGATTCATGTTAATCAAGCTAATTCCTGCTAGTGTGTCTGGACAATTTTCTCTTTTTACCAACTGGACATGTAAATCAGTAGTTTCTTTCTGATTACTGACACATGTAACATAAAATGATGGATGTAAGTTGAAATTTGAAAGCAGAAGTAGCCGATCTGTAATAACCCCCACTAATTGTTTTGGGTCATAGTACTTATGAAATTCATAACTTTTTTTTTGTTAGTAAGACTAACAGGAAAATGTGAGAGAAGCCAATTTGTTGTCTTACAAAACCTGCCTAATCCAATCAGCAACACAACAGGAAACAGATAACTTAACAAAGAGGAATAACATACAGAACATAAGAACAGCGAGTACAATAACCAGTCCCATGTAAATGATGTTACATTGTTTTATTTAGTGTATGGAACTGTTAAATATAACATTTATGAAAGGTGAGAGATCATCTTAAATCTTCCACAACATGACAGCATTATGAAATAACAAGAACACAGCATAACTCTAGGATAACCAGGTAAAGTACATCTAGTGTATTACTGTATTTTCTTGAATATAAGACAAGGGTTTTTTTGAGCAAATGCTTATATTGAGCAAATGTCTTATATTCAAGGTCGTCTTATAATCAGACCTCAAACAGATGTCTGACTGTGAGACTAAGATCCAGATCTTCTGACTTCCTGGTGTGCAGTCGAGGCAGCAGGTAGACGTCTATGCGATTTGTGTAGGCAACTTCCACTGCAGCCTGAAGGAGAGTTTGCAGCGCCTTTTAGCCCCCTAAATGCCAGAGTGGCATATAGGGTATAAGGTATTTCTGGAGGCAGAGAGGCACATAGGAGGTCAAAAGGCATATCATGGGACACAGTGGCATAAGACTAAGATCCCGATCCCTTGCAGCGCTGCAGGGGACCTGGATCCTTCTCTCTGGCAGCCGGTTGACCACTGCCCGATGCGTGCAGAGAACCTCCGATTCAGCCCGGCACTTCTGCCTGGGCTTCTAAGCTTGGGGGACAAGTCTGGGATACATTGGTAAGTCAGGTGTGGCATATGAGGGGCAGAGTGGCATATTAGGGAGGCAGAGTGGGAAATAGGTGGTATAAGGCAAATCTGGAGGCAGAGTGGCATATCAGGAAGGAAGAGTGGCATATCAGGGGGGCAGAGTGGCAAGCCAGGGGAAGATGTGCATAACTGAAGGGCAGGTTGCCAAATAAAAGGAAATGAAAACAAGAAACCAATGTATTTAGGCACATATGAAGCATGACTACAGGTTCATCTACAATAGATACATTCTAGAATATTAAATAATTTGTATAGAAATGTTACTAATACAATTTTATTTACAGAATACGCTAATACATTACCATTCAACCCACCTGATTTACATGTCCCATTTCAGACCAAAACCCACCATTACCACTTAAAGCACTTGTACGTGTTTGGATACATATTTCCCCTCAATATTACCAATATAACAATGCATAATTTCCTATACCTAACAACATCATATCTCATCACATAGCTCATCATTTATTTTTAAAACTGTGCAAAACATAAACATGATCTTCTCCAAAAGTAATAATTAGAATTATATCTATCATAGGTGACCCGCAGGCTCAATCAGTTGGACAAGATATGGCTGCTGGAGGGATTACACCATGTGCACACAAAGATACAGCTGCTGCAACACCTGTTGAGGCCAGAACCACCACCTGGCAGTTATGTGTGCCATCTGCTAGCTAGAGGGGCCAACTGGCTCTAGCACATAAGCCGCATACCAAAGTTGATAAAAAGACCATCTCCTGTTATGTGTAAATGGTACAGAATGAGGTGAAAGACAAGGTAATATCTGCGTCTATCTTTAAACTTTACAAGCTACGCCCTACGACCCACAACCTTTCAAAATCAACATAGCAGGCTATGCGTGCACAACATAGCTTCTAACACCACTGTCCAATATAGACACCAGTGGTGTCACAGGTACACCTTCTCAAACCCATATTTAGGTGTCTACACTGTCTGGAAAGCCCTACAGTATAAACCCCAAAAAGTGTTTAAGATCACCATAGCATGTGCATCCTCCAATCTTTATTTTATTAAAAAGTCTGTTTTTTAAACTGCTAATAGTATAGAGCCCATACCCTGCTAAGTTTTAATCAGTTTTACAAATGATACATCTGTCCCTTAAAAGACATTTTATTATTTACTGCATCCTTATTTTTTCTTTTATATTTACGCTTGAATTTAATTTTAATTAGAAAGGGACAGACAGTTTTCATTACCCAAAAAGTCTAATAAATATTTCTGAACATATTTTTTACAGAATATGGTGTCATCATATATTTGGGACATAATAAATCAGCTGTATCCTATCTTACATTGAAAAAGTAATGCATATATTTTGGTTCCATTACTTTTTTAAACATTTATTTGAATACCTTCTTACCAGTGAATTAAGAAAAAGTCCAAAGTGCCAATAATCAGTGTTGACTCCTCTCATGGCGTAGCTGTGTTCTGGGATTAGGTAATTTTTTAAACCTGTTATACTCTTTATCAATTGTCAGATGATCACTTTACTACAACTTTTACTAAAAACATAAAGGAAGAAACTTACTATTATCAATAGTTCCCTTGTAGCAGTAGAAACACTTTTGCCAATGATAAGTGACTCTTTATTGCAGCTAAATATGAACACTATAGTGAACTGTATCTTGTATTGTATATTGTATCTGTAAGCTTTGTATTGCAGGGGTGGGCTTTACTGCATTACTGCTAGAAACTCCATTGGGAGTAATTTGTTTTTCTTGTGAGTATTGCATGAGTCATTCTGGGATTTAAGTGGTTTTCTGTTCGGCTATAAAATCACTTGGAAGAAACATGCTACTAGATTGCTGGCAGTAGGCAAAATTACCACTGTTCTCTCTTTTTTTTTAAATCACTTTCAGCAGCTTTAGTCTGTTGAAAACTGTGAGACTGTTCGCATGGTGAGAACTATGTGAGTGACACATACATTTATAATGTTTGGGTGTGAACACCATTTGTTTTCAACCAAAAAAAATAAATGCAATCTATAGCAATGCCAAATTGACGCCCATAAATATGGAATAGAGCAGGGGCGTACCTAGAGTATTTGGCACCTGGGGCGGATCCTGTATGTGGCACCCCCCACACACACACTTTAAAACTGCATAGATTCTACCGTTATATACTGGCGCAGACACTGAAGGTGGTACAGCATTACTGTTATCATTATATACTGAGGTAGAAATTAAAGGTGGTACAGCATAACACCTATCACTATATACTGAGGCAGACATTGACGGTTGTACAGCATAACACCTACCACTATATACTGAGGCACACATTGACGGTGGTACAGCGTAATCCCTATCACTATACATTGACAATAGTGCAGCATAACTCCTATCACTATATACTAAGCCAAACATTGATGTGGTGTCCTACCACTTCATTAGTAGTAGGGATGCACCGAAACGAATTCTGGACTGAAACCGAAAATGCAGCATTTACCTGGCCGACACCATAAAAAAACACTTTTATTTAAAGTAAGTAACACACCAAAATAGGACAAAAACAATTAATATAATATTACATATATATATATATAATTATATGATTGTTTAAAGCAATCACATTCCTATCATGCCCAGGCATACCCAGATTCAGGATGTACTCGCGACTTGGCATGAAGGAGTATGATTGCCCCTATCTACCCCTTCTCATCCCTTCTGCCCTATCTACGCTGTACATTGGAAATTGTAACAGCGATAACCCCATCATCTCAACACACTTACCAAATCCACACTTTACCAATCCACACTTACCAATAGCCATACTTACCGATCCACAACATACAATCCACACATACCAATCCACAAATATACCAGTCACACATACTAATCCACATTCACCAAATCCAACATAACCAATCCACACATATACTAATCCCACACATACAAATCCATATACCAATCCACTCTCAACTCTCACTGAATGCTTTCCTACCTTTCCTCATTTCTCCTTAACAGCTCCTTTTCTCCTCTTTGCTCCTCTTCTCAGTTTCTTCTGTCCTTCTTAAACGGTTCAGAGGGCACGGACAGTGGGTGGGAGCGGGCTTAGTGTTGTGCGCCGGAAATCTGACAACAACCCGGCGCAAGCAGCTGTTGCCGCGCGGAATCGCAAGGGAGCGGTATGGAGGTCTTTAACAGACCTCCGCTCCTCCTTGAGTGATTTTTAAACCGGGTTCAAGGGAGATCCCGATACCGCTCCCTTGCGAGCCTGCTCCTCCAGCGGCGACATTACTGTCCGTCTCTGGAGGGGTGGCGCAAGTTGGCACCCCCCTGATGAGCGGCACCCGGTGCGGACCGCCCACCCCCCGCCCCCGCTAGGTACGGTACTGGAATAGAGCCATAACCAGTGTGAGCCTAGGATAGGTGGCTTTTGGAAGCTGTATTTCTTTAGTGCCCACCCTACTCTGTAACTTCATGCACATTTTATCACGAAACTCCATACACTATCTCTCTCCTAACTCTAGGCTCATCTCTGACACTGGCATCATACACCGACACACACACCTATGCTTATACTATACACTAACACATACAACACATTCTGACACACACACTCATGCTAACACCACATACTAACATACACACATATGTTTACAGCTTACACTCACACACTCCAACACCATATGCTGACACACACTCACATTAACACTAACACACAGTCTGATACCATATACTTACACATGCATTCACACACTCACTTTTTCACTTTCACAAACAAGTGCAGTTGACACAGCTTCCCCTCCTACTCCCTCTTACCTTGCTGCAATTTGCACTCTCTGTGTGCGTTGCTCTACCTTTATATCTGCTTATATACTCCAACCTTCCAATCCTCTACTCTTTCATTATTTTAAGAAATTACAGCACCCAAGCTCAATCCTCTTACTACAATCTGTCATCAATGATACTTTTGTCTAAGAAATAAACAAAACTAAAGTATATGTGTTTTCATCTTAACTTTGATCAAAAATACATTTACATATTTAGTAAACATAAATATATAACTGTCAATAACCAGATAAGGACATAAGGAGATACTGAAGGAGTAAGAATTAATTTTAAAGCACGACAGGAGGCTCATATTTTGCATAACTCTTAACAGATCCTCATAGCAGTAAAGGAAACAGAAAAAAAAAAAAACTGGCAACCAATCAAAAAGAAAGACATAGGGTATAAAAGTCCATCCCCTCGTGATATCTTCCTCTTTCTTTGCTGGTCAGTCAATTTCATAATTTTGTCTCACTCACTTATATATATTTATTGCATTTATAACATATTTTAGTTTCCTCACAATGTAATGTCAACTTTACAATTTTGCATACCAAGTGTTTTGTTTCACTGTTTTGTGTAGTCTCTTTTTTCAGTTTGTAGTTTATTTGGTTGCTGTTTTTTCACCTATTTTTTAAATCTTATCTCTTTACCTTTCGGTTATCATCTAGGCTCTTTTGGGCTTCCCTATTTGTCTCTCGTTTATTTATTGTCTTGGTCTTTCCTACCTTCATTGTTTCCTCCGTTTTTAACCTTTGTTTTGGCTGCCCTTTTTTCATCTTTCTCAGTGTCTGGCAGCCATCTTGGATCTTGCTAGATTTCGGCGGCCGTCTTGAATCTCACAAGATTTCGGTGGCCATCTTGGATCTAGGCCGTGGCGGCCATGTTTGTTTCAGTTTTTTTTCACATTAAACAAAAATTCTCTTTTCGTTTAACGACTTCTCCACATCTTTTACTTTTATTTTCTCAACGGTTATTATCTGCTCATGTTGCCTCTCTCTGGAGCCTTCATTTAAATCGCCATGCATCCCGTTAATTCATAAACGGATGATGTAGCAGCCATCTTGTTTAAGGGAAGATGTTACATAACTGTTAGTTTCTCTTTCCCGCCCACTTTTCTTCTTAAAGAAAACTTTTATAGCAAGCGTGATCAACTTTCAAGTGTTCTACTAATTTATCTAATTTAGGTGTTTACATCTATTCTGTTTGCTTAATATAATTTCACTACAGGTGAGCCCTGTATGCATACTAGCCTCATTTAATATTACCTTTGTTGCAATATACCAAGTTAACCTTTTATTAGATATCTGTGAGTGAGTCTCACAGGTGGTCCTCTGTATTAGGCGAGCCCCAGCTTTATCATACCTTATTATATTAATTATCCTCATATTATTTATTAGTATATTACTATTGATTAATCATGTCTGAGCCCCATTCTGATTCTGTTCTCCTGCTGACATCCAAGCTTGGATTCAGGCGGCAGTTAAGGAGGCTCTAAGGTCTCAGCCCATCCGGTTTCTGGCTCTGATTTAGAGAGCTCAGTTAGTTCACCCCCACCTAAGAGACCATGGAAAGGGTCCAGTGCAAGCATGCAAAGCATGCTAAATGTGCAACCCCTTTGGGGGAGACTCCTATTGTGTCTGCTCCCCTGCCCAGGAATGTTGGTGGATACACCTCAGATGAGGATTCAGAATTTCCGATAGCTCCAGATTTTGGTCTAACCAATTCTGAGTCCATGGCCCAAGGCACAGACCCGTCAGATGCGGGTTTAGTTTACAATCCCCAAGAGGAACTCCTTTTTGACCCGTGGTTCATACGCCATCCCAGGTCAGCAGAATAGTCACCTCCAGACTATATTGCCAGATACCTGCAGGTCTGAATGTGTAAAGCCCTGGACAGAGAAGTACATAACCGCTTTTGGGCGGAATGTCCCCTTCTCACTATACCAGTTCAAGGTCACTGAGACCCCGGAGTTTGACCAGTTCATGGTCACGTATATGAACAAGATGCACAGGACAGATTGCTAGACACTTCAGTTCCCATGACACAAATTTTCGTTCAGGCTGATGAGTCAGCAAATCAAGGTTTGCCCTTGGACCCCTGCCTTATAAGGGATCGGGTCCAGAGAAGCATATGCCTACTAGGAATGCAAATGTGGCTATCTCTGCTGAACGTTGTAAAGCCGTTTTATTTAGAATTGAAGCTCGCCTGGCAGATATGACTGTTAAAGAATTGGGTCCCAAAGCAGAGGGCAAACTGTTTGGGGAACATTTCATTGCCGAACTGAATAAGCATGCAGGGAATTACACCAGTATGAATAAAGTGGAAACTTCATTAAAGAGTTTTTCAGTCTCAAGGTGTTTTTCACCAGGCTGGCAGACAACGAGGGCATGCTGTCAGCCCTGGATTATTCCAAGGTCCCAGATTCAATTATGGGTCTAATGCCCAGTACCAGTTCAACACTACATTGCGTACCCCGTTTTTGGTCGCTGGAGGATCCCAGAGGTCATGCCAGAGGAGGAAGTGGCAAAACAAGATATTCATCTGGTAAGTCCTATAACTCACTCTTTTTCCCTTAGGTCTCTGCTCCCTGCTGCTCATCTCGCTCATTTTTCCCACTGTTGGCACCTTATCACATCTGACAGCTGGATACTCCAGACGGTAGAATGCTTTGTCATAGATTTGTCATAGATTTTGTCTCCACCCCTATCCAATCAGCCCCCCCCCCTCTATGTTTGCCGACTCACATTCCCATTACTGAAGTTTCAGTCGGTCGGGATCCTTTAATATGTCGATTGTTGAGGGGGGTGCGTTTAACATTCGACTAGGTATGCCCACTTTTGGGATGTTTCTCAAGTGTTGAATCCTGGCCGGAAAATACAGACTGCTCTCTCTGGCAGCTTTCAGACCCACTAACTTGTTGTCTATTGTCTTTTTGTCGAGTTGCTGATGTCAAAGCGTTAGATTTCAATTCTCTCTGTTTTTCTCCTGACAGTGTAGAATTTTGGATTTCCCACAGAACTAAGTCAGATTCCTCTTCGGTGTTTTATCCCTTTTTCCTGATGAACCTCTCCCCTGCGTATTTTGCTGCCTTCGCTTTTATCTCCATAGGATGTCTCAGTGTCGTTGTCAGCGGCTTCCTTAATTGTTGATTTCCTATACTAGTCCATTTCAACCGGTCTCCTCTCCCATTCTTGCCAGGTTGATTCGGTGGGTCCTTTCCCTAGCCGTAGTGAACCCCTCTTTTGGTGACCATTCCATTAGGGGGCAGCTGCTTCCCAAGCTTTTCATGCAGGCAGTTCGCTTCAGGATATCATGCGGTCAGCAGATTGGTCCAGAGAGTCCACCTTTAGGCGATTCTATTTTCATCTGGTGGATCATGCCGCAAATTTCTTAGCCTCTCAGAGTTAAAACTGCAAAATATAGGCCTCCTGTTGTGCTATAAAATTGAGGATTTTTCTAGCTACGTGACTGAATAGCCGGAATTTTATTAATGACAAGAGGCGAATATTTTTCCCACCCTTTATTTCCCACCTTTGTTTTATTATTCTGTTTACATGTTATTATAATATACTTGCTCCCGCTGATTATTGCTTTAGTCTGTATTTGTATATATATATTTACTTATTTATTTATTTTTAGATTACTATATATGTTATCTTTTCACGCTATAGACTTTTTATTTTTATGATAAAGAATTTTATAATTATCAGAGAATTATCAGATATGAGGTTCCTGACAGCTTGGACCTTCTGTTGCATTATTTTCCCTTTCAAAAAAAAAAAAAGAAAATAGCTGACTCACTGGACAGCGTAATCAGAAACAAAAGTGTATTCTGCCCTAGGGTAAATAGGCCTATGGTGGCAGCCACAAAGCCAGGGACAGATCATTCTATTGGGTGTTTAGTCTGCCTGTAGCATGTCTGCTCATTAGGCTGGTTACAAGGGCGATGTCACAGACTCAATCGTTTGCTTCATCTGGCACTGTGTGTCTTTATTAGGTGGACCACCGGTATATTATGTCATATCCTGACACTTAGTAAGAATGGCAGCCATAAAGGGGACAGCAAGAGGGCTGTCTTGGGTTAGGTTGCTGGTCTGAAGACTTGTTCTATCTATAATGGATGTCTTGCACTACAGTACTTCTTATTGTGGGGCCATGGAAAAGTATACCATCATTTATGGGTTATGTGGTTGGATTTACTTACCTAACCACCTATACAATACATGGTTGGCTCTGAAAGGGTACATTTACTTTTGAAATGAAGCCACTTATGTTTTATGTAGCAATAATTCAGCTGTATATATAAGGTTCAATTGTGGTATTCAATAGAGCAATGTGGAAACATTAATATACACGCATTGCAAAATTCTCCAAGAGAAATTAGGAGAATGAATTGGGATGATGCACTGATTTTCATGATATCATGCTATTTTTCCCGGACAAGGTAGCACATTGAAGGTGAATTGTAGCCTAGTTATGCTTTTGGTCACACATGTAATGTGCGGTCAATAGATTCCTTGCTTAATAGAAAATCAAATTATGGATTTATCCTATAACATTTACAACAACAAGAATGAGGACAATATTTTGGAAGGCAAAGACTGATGGCCTATTGAGGAAATACTTCTAGTGACCTTATTCAGAAATCTCTAGAGGGGAAATGATCAAGAGAGTAAGTTATTATCAATGGAAGACAATAACTGATCATAAAGCCTAATATTGTGAAGAGGTATAAAAAAATGATGCATCCCTATAAAATACATGTCCAGTCATAATTTGATAAAAGTCTGTTTGGAATTAAATGCTTTGGGTTATTGTTTTGTGTATTGTTCCTGTCTTTCTTTTGCCTGATATTTGTGTACCTGACCTCGGCTTTGTTTCCTGACACTAATCCTGCACTGCCTCCCCCGACCTTGGCTTCGTTTCCTGACTTTGATCCTGCACTGCCTGCCCTGACCTCGGCTTTGTTTCCTGACACTGTTCCTGCACTGCCTGCCCCGACCTCAGCTTGTTTAAGGTTTCGTTCCTCTGCCTCTGGCCCTGATCCGTCTATTTGCCTCAGAGTTATCCTGCGAGTATGCCACCGTTCCTGCATAGTGGGTCCTACACCTGTGTTGCCTGGGCCTGCATAACAGGCAGAGCCGTAGCTAGCTCCTTTTGCGGGCGAGGCAAGAATTGAAAATTGTGCCCCCCCAGCTAGTATTTTGCAGAGGTTGTTTTATTTACACTGCCTTTACACACACCTGTCCACAAACACACATACACACTGCTTTTACACACACCTGCCCATAAAAACACAATACACATACACTGCACTTACACACAACTGTTAATTTTCTTATAGCTAATACATGGTGGGCTAGTAACTTTACTTTTGTGATCACTTACTTTTTTGCTAGCTTTTTAAGTATGATTTTTCCAGGTCTGGTTGCACCTACTTTACAGACTACTTTATAGACTTCCTGCGAACAATAGGGTGCTTTTGGTTATGGTCTATACTGGTTTTGTACACTAATCTAATAGTGTTAAAGCCATGAACATGGCAGGATAAGGTCATGAAGACCAGCCACATTTTACTAACCAAAGGACAAACTTTGGACAACTCTTTTCTTTCTTTTTAAAGTATATTCCAAATGTCAGTTGGGCAGACGAATGAAGTAAAAAATTAATTGAGCATTTCATGTGAATTATTTTGCCAGCCTGCAAAATTGCAGCCTTTTACACACACATTGTGATTTATGCTTCAGTTGACAAAATCACATTGTACCGAATAGCCTTTAGTATCAAAACACATAGTTAAATAACTTCCATGCACTTTGGCTAAAACATGATAATTGCACATGCCAGTGTTGTTAAGAATCTTGAGCCTGCTGTAAAATGCCACTCTTGTTGGAGATAAAACCAGCTGTCCCCATCTCCCTCCCGTACACGCTAATCACAGATGAGCTAACTCTGCTGACATTTTGTTCACCTTTGGTTCACATGAAATCATTTTGTTCTTTTTTTGGTGCATGTTTCAGTAATAGCTGAGAGGAGACAGTATAAACTACATCTGCCTTCCTCCTCCTTGGAATAATAAATATTGTAATCAAGCAGCCTTGAAGGAAATAGTGGGCTTTACAGAGTGATCTTAATGTCCTGGCATTATTCACACTCATGTCCCAGGAAATAAGTGATTTGGGCTCTGATTTAGTCGTGTGTTTTTAGCTGTTAGACTTTAAGCTGGAGACTCTGCAGGAGGCATGATCACAGGGTCTCATTAATTTTAACCACTGTAATCTGTTATCATTGTTCTGCTGCTGTTATAGATATGGTCTTGAAATTGTCACATGTCCTCAAACAGCTGGTGTGAAAAGTACAGAAGCTAGCTTAAAATGCTTCTAAATTGATGGCATGGTAGCCACCAAAGACAACTTCTATGAGAGAATTTTAGCATTAAATGGCAGTACATAAATACAGTTATAAAAAATGCTTCTGGATATGTGTATAAATACACAAATGCACCAACAGAGCAATGGAATCAATGCACAAGTACTATTAGCTACCACCAGCAAATCATTTTTAAATGTACCTATTTGAAGCATAAATATTGTGAATTCCATCACATTGTGTGGCTATGTAATACTTACACTGGTACTATGTGTATGCATTTGCTGGGTGTGCAGCAATTCCCTGCTTTGTTGTATATACATGTTGGTCACTTTAGCAACACCTCAAAATCTGTATGTATGTGCTTGCTGGGTGTGTGCTTTCCTTTTTGTATTTTTTTTGCCTAAATACAATATATCAATGCATGTTGCACCTAAGTGATGAGTGGTCTTGAGAGACATGAAAAGATATGACACAGCCATGTTTGCCCTGTACTATCCATTTGTTTGGAAGACCAAGTTACACTAAGCTCCTCATTCCTAAAATTCTGTCTTTGTGAGACTATTAGGATATTGAGTAAACAGAAGTAATTTGGAACCAAAGTGACAGTATAATTACATATTTATTTGTTTACTGCTGGACACTGTTCCTCATAGAACACCAATATGTAACTTGCAGTGATTGGGTTTAAATGGGAAAAGGCAATGGCTGAGTGATTGGAAACGGGAGGTCATAGTTAATGGTTACTATTCAGGGAATGGTCTTCTTACTGAGGAATATGTACTGGGACCCATACTAATTGATATTTTTTTATTAGGAATATTGCAAAAAGTCACAGAGGTAAGTTATGACTTTTTTTGCAGATGATACAATGGGTCTGCAACAGGGTAGATATTCTTAGTGGGATAAGACAAATGGTTTTTAAATGTAAAATAACGAGGTACTGTGCTGTGTGTTGGAGGCAACAGTGGAGAGGTATTTGGGAGTAACTTATTTTTGATGGCCTAAATGTAGACAGGTCATTACAGGTGATCGAAAACGTAAATTCTAAACCCATCTCCATATGGATATAGATATTCTAGACAGAGTTCAGGGAACTTAAAGGTGAATGGTTTGCAGGATAAGTACCATCTAACATGTATAGCTTAGAGGAGAGATGAGTGAGAAATATTTAAATAAATAAAGAGGGAAGTATATTTCAAAGGAAGAGACATGTTAGGACAAGAGGTCCGACGAGAGTCTAAGATGTAATGTAGGGACGTTTTGGGTCACTAAGAGCATGGTAGATAAGTCTTTCAGTAGAAGCGGTAGAGGTTATTACATTGGGGAAATTTAAACATGAGATAAGCATAAGGTTACCATGAATATGACAAGACAAGAGACCAAATGAGCTTTGACTTTTTTACCTTAGGAAAACATTGGACTAGACAAACTGAATCTGTTGACAAATTCAGTTTCTATGCTTATGTAATCAGATGTTGTAAAGTTCTTTACTTTGTTTATGAGGAACAATAATGCAGTGAGATTGTCTCCTTTATGTTTCTTTGTTTTTCCAGCCAATGTATGAAATTTTGTAATTAAGAAAAATAAATCTTTTACCTGGTATATGTGGCTACTTTGAGAAATGCGGCATCTACGTCTTGAATGAGCTCTGGAATGACAGCTACACAGTCAAGATTTATCAAAGAGCTAAATTTATTAGGCCACTTGATGCCCTGGTCTGTTTCTGGGAGAAATATGCGTCTCTTGCATTGCTGCTGTCATGAATATGTTCTAATCATAAATTTTATGGCTTTCAATTCTTGTATGATTGAGTGTCTGAGAACGCACTATGGAGGAATGGACAATAGTGTCTGATAGACAGATTAAAGTGGATCTGTCAGCTCAGTTCAGTACACTAAATACACCTCTGTAATGGTATTCACGGATTCCAACTAGCAATACATATAAATTATAAACCCACCTTATATATACACACTATACCATAGTAAAAGCCATCTTAACTGCCTCTTCTCTGGGTCTCCATGGTTATTTCTGCCCATTGAGTTATTACCTTTGTTACATTACTGGTCTGCTTTACAGAAAACTGATTGGCTGACAACTTTGCATGGGTAGGGTGAGGAAATGGAAATGATTTCAGAACATGTCACAAATTAATATGCTAGTTCTACTGCATTAAGATTGGAGAGTGGATTGATTGGTTACATTTAACTCCTCCTTCTACTGACACCAGGGAACACGTCCTTTAAATTTCTCCATGTCAATGTATCCAATACATGTGTAATTACAAGTTCTTCTATATTTGGATGTGTAAACCTACAGTAGCTGAACTCCTATAACTGTTAAGCCTTCCCCATGTAACTTGAACTCATGTTTTATAGGGTGCTAGATACTTAACCCCTTAACGTCCATTGACGGGTCAGGCACGGCACGCAAAAACGGTCACGTGACGACACTGTATGGGGGCAGACGCACGTTTAAAAGAGTTAAGGAGGCGATCAATGAATGGCATTCAGCGACACCGAACACCGAGCACTGTGGCCTCTCCGGAGAGCAGTCCACTGCAAGTAATTTTGCCACTCTCAAGATGGCGGCGCATCCTTTAAAAAAAATAAATAAAAAAGTTGGAAAAGTTCGCCAGAGGGTCTCCAGACCCTCTAGAGAATTCTTGCTCCACGTGCAGGTTGAATACAATAAATAAAATTTAAAAATAAAGTTGTATTATTATGAGCAAGGGCTAAAATTAGTGCTGTATCTTCCCAAAAATCTTGACAAGGAAAGAGTTAAAGTAAAAGCATTCAAATACTGAAGGTGTGTCTAATTTTTAAAAAAATACATCTAGACACAAGCACCGCAAAAGTGTTAAAACAGCCTCGGTCCCAAAGGGTACAAAACAGCCTGGTCCTTAAGGGGTTAATAAATATTCAGAATCTCTTTCAACTGCAGCCATGGATCCGATAAGTAAGAAGGTTATGCATGACTGGAAATAGGACCCATCAGCTCACACCCCATAAGCACAGCATCATCTTTTAAAAGCTATATAGCATATTCATTCTTTGCCTACCAATTTGTAACATTTAAATATTATGATGATAACTCCTCTCCAATCTCACTTTTCATTTAATCCTCTGAAATTACAGGTATTTTTTCTATGGTCCCTACATCGCTGCTATTGTATTCCCCTTTTCAAAATGTCCAGTACACGCAAATCCTCTATTTACTATCCTTATACTGCAAAGCTCCCTGACAGTTAAAATCACCTTATCCCAAAATCTCATACACCCTGTGTTACTTATGTCACCTGATAAATAGATAAGACTTGTTAGCATGCTTGAAAGCAAGCTTCAGTCTGCAAGAAGAGTTAGTGAATGTACATATTCAGATGAATGCATGCATGTGTGACATCTTGTTTCTGATACAAATAAAACTGGAAAAACATAATACGGATTTTTTATTTTAATTTTTATTTAATTTAATGTTTAGTGTCACTTTTACTAATGACAAATTTGACTTTTACAAAGGTCATCTGGCATGTCACACTTTCTTACTGTCTCAAGGGGACTTTTCCCTGTATATTCCATCCCCACAAATCCACTTACTGCTCTTCAACTACCTAACTCATTTGTATAATCTACCTGTACCACGCCAGTAGCACCAAGATAAGGAAGCATGGCAGATTAATGTTCAGCTATAATAAAGCAAATATACAATAAATCTTGTTTGCAATTTAGTACAGTAATACATTTCTCAAAAAGCACAGGGGATGTAACACAGTGTCACAATAATATTGTTGTATTAAAGTTGTAACATTTATGGCAGATTTGTTACAGATTCTTGAAACTAACTAAAGCAGAAGATGTAGTTTAATAGTGCACTTTAAAGTGTTGTCTGCTTTTTCTGTGAGCAAATAATGCAAGGTCACTTCTAATTCTTTTTTTAAGTACTATTGTTTGGAAAGTTCTTCAGAAGCATGTACTTGTTGTTTTTGAACATTTTTAAAAACGAGATGCCCCTAAATACATTGCAGTGCTCTTTTGCTGTGTTAGCAAATTTTATGGCAAGACAGGGAAATTCGTACAGTTTTGGTGTAAGGACGACCTGTGGCAATTCACCTGCCTTCCCTTTGGTCTGAGTTCCGCTCCGTGGTGTTTTACCAAACTTCTGAAGCCCGTCATGGAATTCCTGCGGGGGCGCGGGATTCAATCTATTTTGTACTTGGATGACATCCTGCTAATGGCACAATATCTGAGCTCCCTCCGCAGACACACTCTGCTTACTGTGCGGCTGTTCCAAGCGTTGGGCTTCATCATCAACAAGAAGAAATCAGAACTTACCCGACTCATTCATTGCAATTCCTCAGGTTCATGGTGGATCCCGTGGCGGCGGTTTTATGCCTTCCCCAAATGAAACTCTCGGCATCTATTGCGTCAATCATGCGTGTCGCTCAGGGATCTAGCGCGCATGATCAGACAGCTTTCAGCTTCAATTCGGGCCATTTTCCCGGGCCCTTTGCATTATCGGGAAATGCAACATGTGAAGGCATAATGTCTCCGCCACTCCAGTTCATATGACCAAGTAATTCGGCTCACCTACGACGTTCGTCTAGGGTTGTGCTGGTGGCTTCATCACATGGAGGCGTGGAATGGTCGAGACATCTGTGGTCAAGCTCCAGATTTCTACCTAGAGTCAGCCTCCAGGGTTGGGGAGCTGCCTGCGAGGATTTGGCCACAGGGGGCCTCTGGATGGAGGAGGAGAAGGGTTTCCACATCAACAGTTTGGAACTCATTGCCGGATCCTTCGCCATCCGCAGCTTCACCAAGAACATGTTGCTCCCTAGTTCTCCGAATGGACAATGTATCGACCGTCCGTTATATCAATCAACTGGGCGGCTCGAGATCAAAGTCCCTTTCAGACCTGACCAAGGACCTATATCAGTACTGCTTGGATCATCACCAGGGCAGAGTACATCACGGGGAAGGAGAACCTGGTGGCGGACTGGTTATCCAGGCATTGGAGGGATGCAAGCGATTGGTTCAAGCTCCGGTATCATTGTATCTATTCGCTTCTCGCCTGATTCATCAAGTCCCGCGTTTCTTCAGCTGGCCTCCGGACCTGCTGTCCTTAGCGGTGGACGCATTCCTTCAACTGTGACCACCATAGGGGCGTATGCTTTTCCATCATTCTCCATGATACTTTGGACCCTCCATTGCCCCATTATGGAGGACGCAACCCTGGTTCCCACTCTTGCTGGAGATGTCTTGAGCCAATCCGCTGATGCTTCCTCTGCATCAGGACTTGCTTTCCGATCCGGAAGGCAACCTTCATCCTCTAGTCCTCCTCGGTCCACTGTACTTGGCGGCTTGGATGGTTTTAGGGGATCCTGGGACACGTCAGGCATATCGGCAGAAGCTAGGGAGCTGCTCTGGGATTCCTGGGCTCTGTGCACTAGAAGATCCTACCGTCCTGGAATAGCTGGTGTATGGAACAACATAGCTTCACCAACTTTCTGCTAAATTGGGGCTTTTGTTTTGTCTTTTTGGAGGGTGTCTGATATTACGGCTTTTGCTACGGATTCATTCTCATTTTCTCCTGATAGTGTTATTGTGTCTGTTGCACGTAAGACAAAATCTTATTCCTCTTCGGTGTCATACCCTTATTTTACCGAGCATCCTCGTTTGTGTGGCACGTTGTTGCCATAGTTACCTTTCAGTCACGGCGGCTTTGCGCTCTTCGTCTCCTGGTACTTTGTTAGTTTCATATGTTGCTCCTTTCCAGCCTGTTTCTGTTCCCACTGTGGCGAGGTGGATCAAATGGATCCTTCACTTAGCCGGTGTGGACGGGTCTTTTGGGGCCCATTTGGTTTGGGGCCCATTTGGTCCGGGGCGAGGTGGCTTCGGAGCTCTGGAGTTAGGCGGTTCTCTCACGGATATTCTGTCGGCTGCAAATTGGTCCAGAGAGTCTACTTTTCGCCGACGGGCTCATGCTATGTCTGTTTTGGCGTAGCTTTAAAATTGCAAATATGAAGCCTCCTGTCTTGCCATAAAATTGGGGAATACTCTAACCTAGTCTAGAGATAATCTAAACTTTATTAAAGACAGGAGGCGAATATTCCCCCCCCTCCTCATCTTAGGTGTGTTAGTGGGTTTTATGGTTTTTTTTCTCTATATATCATATGTTTCGTCCAATATTTTTGGGTGTCGTTATGTTTGTTTTATATTATTGGCATTGTCGTATGCAGTTTACTTTCACTATTTTTTCTGTTTTTCTTACATAGTTTGATTCCATCTGGATTTTCGTGTTCCCGGTTTCCTTGCCTGTTTCGGTTCCAGTTGTTTGATAGGATTGTGTACTACCCCAAAATTTGAGTATTAATTTAGGGAAAAAGAAAGCCTGGATATAAGACTACTCTATAGGAAAAAAGTTTTACTAGTAAATATTTATTCACATTTAAACACTTTTTCATATTTAATAAAAACTATGTTTGAAAAAAACATTTTTTGGTTTTTATTTTCTTTTATTTGCCACTTTGCCCCAGTTATGCACATCTGCCCCTAGATATGCCTTATATTCCATTCTGCCCCACAGATATGCCTATATTATGATTATTATTATTTTATATAGCTCCATCAAATTCCATAGCGCTGTACAATGGGTAGACAGGACATAACAAGTAGTATGTAACATAACAAATTGACTTACAGAGACAACAGGTGAGGAGAGCCCTGCTCAAACAAACTTACAATTTATATGCCACTCTGTCTCCCTGTTATGCCTTTTAACCCCCTATATGCCTCTCTGCCTCCAGAAAACAATTGAACCCTGCCCTATGCCACTCTTAACACACCAATGCCTTTCTTAACCCCCCAGACTTACCAGTGCATCCCTTTACTTGTGACCCATGTTCAGACTCCCTGGTGTCTAGAGGGGCAGCCGGTGGAGGGCTGTGCGCATCCCACAGCTGGTGAACATTTGCAGGATGCGCACAGACCACCTCCGCTGCTGCCAGTACTTCCACCGTGGCTTCTATGGTGGGGCAGCGAAAGGTGATGCCGGCGCTCCGTCTTGGAAGCCCCAGAGGAAGTTCCGGCAGCAGTAGAGGCTGCCAGAGAGGAGGATCCGGGTCCCCTGCAGCACTGCAGGGGATCTGGATCTTAGTCTTGTAATCAGACCTCTATTTGAGGTTGGATTATGTCCCACCTAATCTAAGGCCTGGCTACTGCACACCATGGGCAAACCATGTTTCACCGTAAAATATGCGCTTCACATGTACAGCCAATTATGTGCCAATCTATTGTGATACTGGATAAGAATGTTGGTGCATGGCACATAACTCCTGGTCAAGACTGACCCATCAGGACAACTGGCAACAAATAAAAAGATGGGCAAAACATGACACATGACATAAACAGTACCACACTAGGCACTTAAGCTCCTCTAAAAATTGACCTAGAGATGCTTTCAGTCATTGCACATTAAAACAGTTCATTTTTGATTAAGGATTGCAGGGCACACAAATCCATGTAACATGGAGGGAAAGGGCCTCCTGGACAGTTAGGAAAAAGGGGGAATATAACTGCTGGCCTGTGCCAGTTTAAAGGATGTCAGCAGTTTAGTGATTGGTACCTGCAACATTGTTTCAGGGTTTTAATTAGCGGTGGAACTATGAGGGATACGATTGGCTATTTACTGGGTTACATTCCGCAATGACAACATGATTGTGGTTCATGTGATTAATAGATCCACGTCAAGCTTCCTCTTCCTGTATTGGCCCTGTTGAACGCCTAGTACTTTGATGTCTGCAGCATTTGGGTGAGAGCAAACCATGTTCCAGGGGTCCATAATGTAATTGCGGATGCATTATCTCAATTTCAGCTTGAGAGATTCAGGGATGCTGCTCCGGATGCTGCAGGGACCATTCTGCCTTGTCCTCAGTATTTATGGAACATCGCTTTTCCAGCCTCTTAGAGTTGCTTCAAAGTGCATTGTCAGAACAGTCGGCGCAAGCTTATAGTAGGATATGGAGGTATTGGCTTCAAGTAGCTGAGTCTGAATCGAGTATCAATTCTCTACTTTTTTCACTGTTGTGTTGAAGGTTGCAGTTTAGACTCAAATCTATTTTCTCCATACTCATTTAGGATCAGGAAGCTACAGAAGCTTTTAGATCTGGCCTTTCAGAAGAGCGTATTGGGCAAATGGGTGGATGAGCTTAAAATTATTTTAAAATCTATGTTGACCCCAATTATTATGATATTATCTGCTATTATTTGTTTTTAGTGGTCTTCCTAGTTTGTGAACAGGTCCAATAACATACACAAAAAGAAAGGTTGGGATGCAGCACTCAGCAGTGAAATGGTGCACGAGCCAGGGTACCACCAAGTCCCTCAGTAGATCCAAAACAAAGAAGCAGAGGCTCAGCACTCAAGTGATAAGGTGAGTTTAATTTCACACAGGCAAACGTTTCGACGCACAAGTCTTTCTCGCAAAGGCTTGAGAAAGACCTGTGCGTCGAAACGTTGCCTGTGTGAAAAAAACTCACCTTATGACTTGAGTGCTGAGCCTTTGCTTCTTTGTTTTGTGAACAGGTCCAGACCTGTATTTATTGTGAATGGGTCTCTGGACAAAGCTATGACAATGACTCTAATATAAGAGCAAACTCTATACAACATACTTGTGACTAAACCAGAAGGCTAGCGAAGCTGTTTCTTCCCCATTTCTTCTCTAAAAAGCTTGCAGTCTTTGGTGTTTGTTCGCTAAGGAAGGAGTTAGCAAAACAAATGAACATTTAACTCCCTGCCATTAATATGTACTATGATAGGCAAATCTTAGTGTAACCCTCCTAGAAAAAGATTCAGAAATAATACACAGTGTAAAAAGTGAGGCAATATACAGAAACAACTAAACTTTTTTTGTAACGCAAGAAGCTTGCTGAGGCTAGCTTTTCATAATGTGTAGGAATACCAGGGAGTACTTTTGGTTGACTTTCCTGCAAATAAGTGAATAAAACCTTGGGTGCCCTGATGTCCCCATTGTACTGTGGAAAATCCACTCTCTGTGAATGCTTTCCACAACATCCTGGAGTGTGTCTATGGGTATTTTTGCCCATTTAACCAAAAAAACATTTGTGAGGTCAAGCGTTAATGGTGGACAAGAAGGCCAGTCTTGCAATCAGTGTTCCAATTCATTCCAAATGTGTTTGATGGGGTTAAGTTCAGGGTTCTATGCGGACCACTTGAGTTCCTCTACACCAAGCTTGAGTTCCTCCAAACCACGTCTTTATGGACCTTGCTGGAACAAGAAAGGACCTTCCCCAGACTGGGGAAAGTATAAATGTCTGAAAGCATGCAATTGTCTGAAATGTCTTTGTATAATGTAACATTACCCCTCACTGGAACTAGGTCTAGCATGAACCCTGAAAAATGGCCCCAGATCATTATATTTCGTCCACAAATTTTTACAGTAGGCACTATGTATTCCGGTAAATAACATTCTCTTAATGACCCATATTCATCCACCACAATTCCTATGTAGTGAGTGATGCTACAGAGGACAGACAGTTTTTACATGTAATTCTTACATACAGCTGTTGGCAATGGGGGTGGCTGAAACACTTAAACTCAACAATTTGGTCATATCGTGTATCAGAGGTTTGCACTAGACTTGAGCACCAGCCAACTCTTCACCTTCGTGGAGGAAAATATCTTCGTATTCCGCAAATATTTGCCCGTTCGTGTGTTCGGTTCGGGCGAATATTCGTGTTCGTTTTTTTCATTGTTATTTGTAGAAGGGGTTAATAACGGGGTTAGGCAGGACGGAATACGCAGCAGCTTTGGCACCAGGATTTTAAAGGTCCGTACAAGTAGTTAATAACGAGGTTAGGCAGGACGGAATACGCAGCAGCTTTGGCACCAGGATTTTAAAGGTCCGTACAAGCAACTCTATTGGTCGCTCTTGGTTGATGCCAGAGGAGGACCCTGCAGGCGACCAATAGAGTCGTTCACACGGCCCATTAATCCCTGTCGTCAAACCTATGGATTTCCACTTCTATCTACCCCTGTGATGCTGCGTAGATAAGGTAGACTAGATGGGGAAGGGACCAGGGAGATTAGTAGACAAAGACGGCCACAAAGATTATTCGTGTTGTGTGTCTTCGTCTTGCTACCGCCATGTTTGTATGTTCGGTATTCGGGCTGAACAATGAAAACGCACCCTTCGTGTTCGCTTCCATGTTCGTCCGGATACGAAAGCACAAGTCTAGTCTGTACCATACTCATTTAGATTTATTATTACCATTAGCAGTAATGCTGGCTGTAGTCCCAGCATATCAAATATAAAAAACAAGACAGCTGGCAAAAAGTGGCATCTTCTAATATTTGCCTATAAATGGCAAATATCTGTGAAAACCTTGGTATAGAAGGTGTTCCCAAGCTCAAGACGAGTATATGAATACTCAATTTATAAATATATATTTTTACAACATTTTCTCATACCAAATCATAGATCACCTAATGTGATCTGGATGTGATTTGAAAGTAAAATGCCACCATACTGAACAATGCTCCCAGTGACACTGCCTGAGGAAAATGCCCAAACCTCCATTTGTGCATTACCATAACATTCAAGCATATGACCGTTCGTTCCCCTTTCATTTTCATCTGGTCCCCTTTGCATTGCACTGTTCCTTTATACCTCATGCCAAGGGCTGTTTCTCTTGAAGACTAGTAGAAGACCTAGCTTCTAATAACAGCCATCTCCCGCAAGTCCCTGATGTGATCATTATTGGAGCGCTAACTTTAGCTCATGATGAATCAATTTTTTTGTGATTTCACCAGTTCTAAAGGTATTCAGTTTTTGTCTAGTTTTCACTGAATTTACAGTAACAGAGTACAAAAAAGGCAATTAAATCCAAAAGCGAAAAAACAAACACTATTTACATTTTGACATATTTTTTGTAAATCAAGAAAAGCACTCTACTGCTTTCTCTTGTCTCACTGCTTGTCATTTCTCTATCTTAATGCAAGTACTTTCAAATCATGTTTGTCTTGTGTTTTTGTAAATAAAATGAATCAGATGCTTTCAACTGCAATCCCCCAGGAAAGGTTTTTTCTTGCGTGGCATAGTAATGTTTTCCCAGCAAGCAGCATTTTTATTACTGAGGTGGATTTTTTTTCCCATTGGTTACGAATATGCAGACATGCTGCTTTCAATGAGATGCTGGCTGTGTGTTCAATTTAGAGTGGGGCAAATAAAATTACCAGGATTCTCTGCAAATGTGTTACTCTATATAGAGATGTAACAGATAAACTGAACTACCTGATAACTTTATTTATCCTTACAAAGATTGTTTTCAAAAGTAATTTGCGATACATATTTAGGGAGTGTTCATGATTTAAATAAGCTATTACAAAGATATGTGTGTATATATATATATATATATATATATATATATATATATACACACATTTCAGCAATAGTTAATATGGAATTTGTGGTAGTGGAACTGCATTGTGCCCAGAGATGTCATTCGCTTGTAAGCTGGTGATTTCTCCTACTCTAATTATGAACAATTTGCACCTTTTTAATGAAAGCTCTTGAAATCAGAAAACATATTCAAATGTGTGCTCTAGTTAAAGCTATTAAAAGAATACAGTCACATCTGATATGGTACTGGGAATGATGAATATTAATGTTGGAGGGAGTTCTTTTGGTTGTATTAATATTATATTTCATGGCCATGGGAAGCTTGTTGTTTAATTTGTACATACAGTTACCAACGGTCTAATTTAATTTAGGATAGTCCTTGCAGTGGGATTTCATGCCAATGGCCAGCTGCACCAACAGCACCAATGTCCCAGCACTGACCATTAACAGTATTGCTGATACAGTTTAGCCAATAAAACATTTTCTGTTCTGCATTATGCAGTGCTAGTGATCTTGCTGTCCCAGTTGAGCTGTGCTAGTTGGCCTGGGCTGAGCTAATTCCTGGTCTAAATGTGCCAGTGGTTCTGGTGACACTTTGAACAGTAGTCAGTCAATGTATATAAAACCAGCTAGTGATCTCCAACAATATAAGTGTATCTATGCTCCTGTTAGTCATAATAAATCAGTCAACAACCCCATAAATATACCTCTTCATGTCATATGAAGGCAGTTATTATTGGAAGTGATGGGTATTTGGAAGAAGGGGGCAGAATATGGTGGGAAGTCAACTAGGCTAATAGCCTAAATTGATCTAAATGCCCCATCAGTGCCGAAACAATCAAATTATTCACCTTCAGGCTCTTGGGAAAATTCCAAGCATTCCCAGATAAATTCCATAAATTCCAAGCATTCCATTAAAACACAATTTTTTTTCCAGAAGACTTTGGGGCAAATGCTAACTGACCACACACTATGCAGTCCTGTCATATTTACATAATAAACCTATAAAAGAGCACAGGAAAATGGAGTCAAGTAAATGCCTTTTAGGTTGTTGTTACACTAGTGACCCCAGTGGTTATATGTGAAATTTGAAGTAAAAGACACAAGCTGCAGACAATGGTCTAAAATCTTTAAATTTGAAGCGGCCACACCTGCCTCAGTTGCCAGTCCTTCACTGTAAGTTGTTAGAATATATACAGAGACACAATAGCCATGGTATGGTAGAGAAAAAAAAGTTCATGAAAATCCAAACTAATCACTTTAACTAATGCCAGATTGAAATTAGAGCATTTTGGCTCTTTGCCTATATTTAATTAATACAATATGACATCATTCAACAGCCTCATTAATTAATTATTTCTAAGTATAACCGTAATATTTTTATTGATTACAGATGAATGAAGATGAAAAGCCTTTTAAACCTAAAGTATGCCAGTCCATTATCAAGGTATTTTTTAGGAACAATTTTATCATGATCACTCATAGAAAATGTGTTAGGTCTTAAGTAGCCACAAGAGATTGACATACATTAAAAACTTTTCAAAATGAGATGATTCCGAAATTTGTCAAATATTAAACCTGTAATAGACCAGCATAAAGATTCTACAATATTTACTTTTTAATGCAACCAAATGGTTATAATATTAGTCCTCGTGAAAACTATAACTTGTAAAATTAAGTCTCACAATCGACGAGCGCCTCCACTCCAACTCCCCAGGAGAAATGTTCGGAGCACTGTAAACCCAAGGGTTGTAAACAGACCCTTAACATGAAAGCATTCGATCTACAAAGGTAATCGACACTCAAGTTCCATAAAGTAAAACCAGTCAACTCTTTCAATAAGTACTCTTTAATATAAGTAGGTAACACAATGAATGCCTTGTTTGTGAATTAAAGTATAGAGAAAGAGTTGTAGTGAAATAAGGCTTAAAATGAATCATGTAGTGAAAAATATAAATATATTTAGTGAAATACAGGTATATATCATGCTGACAATAAATCCATGCTTCCAGGTAAAAGCACGGACAAACATCAATTATATAGATAGTCTAGAAATATTTGAATAAAATGATCAATTAAATATATTTAATGGTCTAAAAAAAGTAGAACATCGAATTGTGACATTCATACCACAAGGTTGTTTGTGGTCACAATTCAAATATCCAAAACACTTAATTTTACCAAAATTTCCTAAACCTGTCACCCCTTCTAACTGCAAGAAGGATGATATCAATGCCTTGAAAGCAAAATAAGAAACGTCCCCTCTAACAATTATTAAAGTGCTGGGCCACTGTGGTGTTTTTATTATGTGAAATACCCCCATGTGCTCCCTTACCCGAGTTTTGTCTAAAGGCTGTTTACAGCCTTTACAGGGATCCATGTATAAAGTGGATATAGAAGCAAAGTTGATAATTGTTAACCTTATTTGCGTGTGCCTACCCAGAATCACTTGTGGTTGTGGCAGCACCATGAGATTTCCGAGGGAAAAACAAGCCATCTGGTGTCTGTAGATGAGTGTTTAATAATGCTTCTACTACCCTATATATAGGTATTTATAAAACAATTGGTAACTCACATTTTGTCCATGCCTGAAACAGCCTACCTGTGCCTCATCTGCCCCTAAAACCTGCGCCACCGCTGCCCCTGGAGCAGCCTGTCTGTGCCACTGCGGCCCCTGAAATAGTCTGCCTGTGCCACCTCTTCACCTAAAAAACAGTCTGCCTGTGCCACCTCTACGCCTGATGCAGCCTGCCTGTGCCCCATAACAGCCTGCTTGGGCCTCCTCTGCCACTGAGGCAGCCTGCCTGTGCCCCAAAGAGCCTGCCTGTGCCACCTCTACCCTAAAGCAACCTGCCTGTGCCAACTCTGCCACTGAAACAGCCTGCCTGTCCAACTCTGCCCCTGAAACAGCCTGCCCCTGGAAAAAGCCTGTCTATGCCAAGTCTGCCCCTGAAATATCGGCCTGTGCCACCTCTTCCCTGTGCCACCTCTTCTTCCGACTTTTCCCAGAATCTTCCAGAGGCAGGTGTCTTTGCGTCATGGTGTTATCGCTAGGTGGCTGGCCCTCCATTTTATGATGCTGGCCAGGCACTTTAAACAGAGGTCCTTCACCATTTCAGTCTTATGTGCTTGTAAGTTTCCTTATCTATCTAGCACAGTTGTTTACACATACTGACACCCAACACCTAAGTTATAAGACATATGACTATACTAACTAATTAACCCTATCATAACCGGGCCCAGGAGTCATAATATTAAAATGCACTACACCCTCCCAATCAGCCTGCCTGTGCCACTTCTGCCCACCTTATCAGCCTACCTGTGCCATTTCTGCCCCTAAATACTAACTTTCTACTAACTTAACTTCATTCATTCATTCACCCTCTAACATTCATTCACCCACTCTTCCATTCACTCTCCCGCACCCTGTTACCTCTCTTGCTGATTTCCCTGGGGGACGACCATCCAGATGTCTATGCGGCCCAACGGCCGCCTATTGTGGGCCTGCAGCATATTGCTGTGGTGCCCGCGCACTGTATGTGGAAACTATTTCCCCATCCAGGTTCCTGCTCCCCCTGTGTGTTAAAAGTTTCCTCATACAGTGTGCAGCAAATTTCTACAGGCACAATAAGGAACACTAACCCTAAACATATTAAACATACAAAGGCTTTCATCTCCCCAAATTCACTCGTTAAATATATTCACTTTAGCCATTAATAGGATTGAACATTTAATACTTTCTATATTTCTCTGCACATATATTTCATAGTCAAGCGGTTTTCCCAAAGGCCTCGTTTTTACTCTGTCTTGAGTTACTTGACACTTAATGCGCTACATAGAGAGAAATGTTGAAAATCTACCATTCCCTGT